>PVKA01037210.1:0-21179 GCA_004027165.1 Ctenomys sociabilis | reverse complement strand
TGTGCGTGTGTGTGTACGTGTGTGTATGTTTGAATGCAAAAAAATTGTATTTAGCATCTCATAGATTTTCCCCAATGTTGTCTACTTAGACCCAAGCTTTTCTGCTGTCAGACTGATTTTCATAAAGCCAGTTCTCAGGGCAGATAATCAGTCTATGTAGACATTTTAAGTGGCTTCTTACTGAGCCAAAGAAGAACTCCTCTGGCTGATGTTTGAATCCTTCTATAATACAGAGCTCACCTACTCTTTCATCCTGAGCTCTCCTTCTGTAGGTAAAACACATTTGTCCAAACCAGACCCCACTTCCCAGAGAGCACCTCACTCTATGTCTAAGTCATTTTGCTCCTCACTGAAACAAAATGTGTGCCACTCACAACTTAAAGGAGAAGTTCATTGTAGTTCACAGTCACAGCCCTCCTTGGTCTATGGCTCTAAGGCAGAAACAGGTATGGCAGAGGGATTTATCACTTGCATGGCTCGATCATCTTCTCAAAGCCCTGCTCAGCACCTCCAGCATTTTGAAAAGAATCATTGAGAAGTGAAGGATTTGCAGAAGTGAATCCTTTAATCAACATTATGAACAAAGTGGAATTCTGGGTGCCTCATTTTCTCTGCCATACTTCATGCACCTGCCACCACAGAACCTTCCTTTGCTCCTGCACTTTGGCAGAAGAGCAGAAATTTTATTGGTAAATATGCATAAGGATTTCATCCAGCTGCCCAACCATCCCCTCTGAGCCAAATTCAGATTCTTCAGGTGTTAGCACATCTGTCTTCTCAGAAGAGGGCAGCACTTTGCCTTGTCATTCAAGTTCAGAGCCACATCCTCCCCTGTCCTGGACATCATCTTCTCCAACTGGGAGCAATAAGTCCTTTGAAGCTGACCTGGTTACCACATCTTCATTAACTCCACGCTGCAGCCGCCTCGCTGTAATTGCAGCATGCCAAAGCAAAAATCTTAATGATTTACACCAAAATCAGTTGCTGGAAAATTGCTTTCGATGATGCTATTAAAGAAGATTTCTCAGGGGCTCTGTTTGTGGTAAACATTACTTAAATGAGGCAGAGCCGTGTCACTTGGGTTTAGGAAAGTCAAGAAAGTATGAGTGGAGAGGTTGACCGTACAATTTAAGGGACTGAGAGTTACATATACCTTTTCCTCTTCTTGTTGTGCATGTTGCCCTTACATATTTTAAAAATATATCAGTTAGGCTTAGGGTTGGTTTCACATAACATCAAAACCCAATGCAACTGAGTCTTAAACAATATATAAGTCATTTTTTCCTCCTGTAAGATTCGACAAGAAGCAGATAGCCTGGGCATGCTGTGTGACTCTCCTAAGTTCTCAATTCCATGGCTGTTTCTAGATCTTACCGTACTCAAGATGTGTGCTTTTCTTTGTGGCAAACTCAGTCTATGCAAACAAGTGCTAGACACATCATGGAAGAGAAAGAAATCTCACAGGGCATCCAGGTAACATCCCATTGATTAGACGCAACTCTGGTTACACTAACATCTAGATAGGACAGGAAGTGGTTCCTTTGTGAGACAGTAAAGGATTTAGCAGATTTCAGGCCTTTGTTCTCGAGCAAGAGTGGATGAAGCATATTGGAAAACAGGCAACAGTGCTTTTCATTCCAATCCTTATCTTATAACCCAGTTCCAACTCATCTCTTTAGTCAACTTTTCTTCTAACAGGTTGTATATTTTTTCAGTTTTCCTTTGCTCCTGTGGACTTTTCCCTCCTTGAGAAGAATATCCTCGGCTGCCTCCAGCAGCGACTTTTCATGCATCCTTATCTGAGTAACCCCTTACTTCATCATTTATATTTATCACAGCTTACCTCGTGTGGCAATGGCAACATTTGTGTGTTTTATCCTTCTGTGCAACATCAGTTCCAGATTTTCTGAGGGCCTGTTTTAGGCATGGTTGTATTCCTCAATGTAGAAGCCTTTCTTGTGACTTCATTAATTCATTCACTTATTCAACAACACTTTATCGACTGGCTATCACATGCTAGGATACTGTGATAGGCAAGAGTCCAAGTCTTTTAGGGGAGTGTCATGGTTTATACTAGATGTCTCCCAAGAGTCATATATATATATATATGTATATATATATACACACACACTCATAGGTGTGGGGCTTTTGGAAGGTGATTGGATTACAGGGTTCCTAGCTGATTTGCTATTTGGAGGAGGACCTAGTCAGAAAAGGTGGTTCCCTTTGGGTGTGTTCTTGAGGGGTTTCTGTCCCTCTCCAGCTCCTCCCTTTGCTTTGCACTTTTAGAATCACATGAGGTGAGCAGCTTTTCCTCTGCTCTGCCCCTCTGCCATGCCATCCTGCTCTGGAGCTATAGGTCTACAGACTGAAGCCTTTATACACCGTGAGCTAAAATAGACCTCTCCCCCTTTGAATTGTGGGTGTTTCCAAGGAGGAAAGTAACTAACATTGGGAGATAGAGTAACGGGCAATTATGAGTAGTGTAGTAAGTGTCTACTAGAGAAATTGCTGAAGAAGTGAAATGATTTTACTCCCTTGCTTGGCTAATCTTACGTTTCTAAGTAGAAAACAGCATGAGACTATTGAATACTATTTACAAGAACAGATAATACATTCCTAGAAAACCACAGAAACAAGTTACATATAATTTGTAGTGAGATGATATCCATATTTTAAAGACTAGCATTGGTAATAAGTAAATTTAATGGTACGCTATCTTGGAAGTCTGAAAGCTTTGAATCAGCAGCTCTTAAATGCCAGCTCTTACAATTTTTGAAAAAGACTATGAAATTACAATAATGTGTATGAATAAAGTTTTACTGTACCATATGATGGGTGGATGAAGCAGTGCATTGTAGCATTGCTTTCTTTGGTTTCTCAGGCATGGTTTGGCAATTCAAGAACTCTGTAGTGTTAACAAATTCAATGCAAAGTAAAACATGGAAAATATAGCATAGAATTCAGAGATGACTCTTCCCAAGTGATTCACAAGCCTAGATTTTCACTGATAGTTTTTTTTTTTTTTTTTAATTGATGCAGTAGGTCTAGAGCCAGGTCTGGGAATTTGCATTTTAATAAAACTCATCAAAAGAGCCTGTTTTAACATTTTCATTATTGTCTTTTAATTTATTGTGGTAAATACACTGAACTTACACATTTCCAATCCTAACCATTTTTACACATGCTTCTTGAGTATCAAATGCATCCATAATGTTTGTGACTACCACCTCCATCCATCTCCATAAATCTTTTCATCATGTATAATTGATTCTCTGCACCTATGAAACAGTCCTTGCTTACTCCCCAGACTGGTAGCCCCAACTCTTGATGTTTTCCTTGATTCTGAGAACCTCATATGAGTGGAACCCTGCAGCACTTACTGTTTGTTATTTATTTATTTAGTATTTTAAGAAAGGGTATACAGGGGTCTCACTACTAGTCTGGACTCATAGTGATCAGCCTGTTTACAGCCTCCCATGTGCTGGGATTATAGGTGCACACCACCACGCCCAGTCTCAATGGCCATCTCAGTGTGCCCTGGGGTTGGGACCGGCATGGCAGGCCCAAAAATTGAACGTCTGGCTTCTGCACCCACTTGCAGGCTTTTTAATCTGCTGAATTATTTGGCTGGGCCCAGCACTCACCTTTTGGTGGCTTTGTGTTTTCACTCAGCGTAGCATTTTCCAGATTTGTCTGTCTTGTAACATGGAACAGGATTCCCTCCTTTTAAAAGGCTAAATAATCATTTTGGAGAACTTATACTTGATACATTTTTAAGTGTTTGTGTTTAGACATGATCCACATAGAAAGTAGCTTATCTTCATTCTCCAATTTTGTTTATAGAATATTTTTGTTGTTCAGAGGGTTTTATTTTTGCTTTCATATCATCTGATTCATCAGTTGATGATGTTTGTGGATTCTGAGTCATAATTAGAAAATCTTTCCAAGTTATATTTGCCATGGTTATTTTCTAATGCTTGCATAGTTTTATGACTTTAAGCTGATTGCCGACCCATGAGGAGTTTATTCTTGTGCTTAATATGGATCATGGGTGCAATTTTATCTTTTAATAAAGGCAACATAGTTGCCCCAGACCCATTGGTTATGAAGTCCCTCTTTGGCCCATAGATCTGAGATCTGACATGGGCATTATGACTCCATGACATTTCATAGTCACCCTATGACTGTCACGCTTCCATTTGAGTGTGAGTATGACCTGTGATTTGTTCTCACTAGCAGAATAACATGAAGAGAGTTTACAGATACAGTGAAGTTCCTGATCAGATGACTTTAAATTGGATCATTGCAAAGGCCCTGGGCCAAAGCTTTTTTTTTTTTGTACTGGGAGTTGAGCTCATGACCTTATTCTTGCCAGGCAGACACTGTGCCACTGAGCTATATTCTCAGTCTCCACATAGCTTGAAATTAATCAAAAGAAATTACTCTTGGTGGACCTGGCATGGTCTAGTGAGTCCTTTAGAAAAGAAAATAAACTAATGGTAGAGTATTGACCTTACTGAGTTCTCACCCATCTGCTGTGTCGAGCTACTGTTGCTCTGCCCTATCTCAGGTGGGTGTGCTGCTCCTCATGACTTGGATTTCTTCACATGTGCTAAGAGAGGCACCTCAAGAAGCACATGTAAACATAAAGTGTGGGGAGCTTGGCTGAGATCAGATTCTGGCCAATTATAGATTAATCCTGTTGCTACAAATACCTTATTTAACTTCACAGAATTTGTTTGGGTTTAAAATGAAGAGGAAATCACCATTGCTATTTTCCAAGGTTACTGCTGGTTCCCATCATATAACCCAAGTAGGTGATTTGTGGACTAGCAAGTATTTGTAAAGAATTATTTCACAACCAACATCCTGTTATTTGCATCCTAAGAGTACAGTAGACACATTGTTATGGCATGGGTCTAGATGTTCTCCAAAAGCCTCATTCACTCATAGGTGGGCTTTGTGGAGGTGGCTGGATCTATGGCGTGTGATACTGGAACCAACCAGCTTATCATAGTTTTGGGGGAGCATAAGGGGAAGCCCCAACCCAGGCATGGATGGAATCATCCAAGTGGCTTGTGGCCTGGCTAGGATGAAAGGGAAAGGGAGACTCAATGCTGTTTCTGCTTCCTACCTGGCTGTGGGCTGTTTCTCGGTTGCCATGTCTCTGTTCCATCCTACCTTGGAGCTAGCTGACTATGGACTGAGACCTCTGAAAACCAAGAGCTGAAATAAATCTTTCCTCTTTAACTTTTCCTATTGGGTATTTTTGTCTCAGCAATGAGAAAAGTAACTAAGTAACAGTACCATAGAGGCTATCATATAGGCATCAGGGATTGAAGAGCTGTCTTCTTGAGATTCTGTATATTTGGAAGGAGTAGGGGGCAGTCAATGGTGAAGATATTCCTTGACAAGGGTTTCTCAAAAGGCACATTTAGCCAGTCTCTTTTACCCAAGCTGTTTGTAAGCACTGACAGTGATGGGAAAAGTCTATAGCGCAGAAACATGTCTTCCTGCTGATAGAAACACTTGTGCATGTGCTTGGCATTTCTAGTAGTTTCTGGATAGGGTTGGGTCAAGGGAAAAAAAATACCTGTGTTGTGTCTAGTTTTGTGAAGTTCAATATCTGGTTACTTTAGGGAGTTTCCATACACAGGGTTGAAAGGAGATAGAAATGGATATCTGATAGTTGTATCCTCAATTTCATATTATATGAAGAAAAATCAGACCACTTATGATGCATCTAAAACAAATGTAAATTTGTTTTACAGAGTAAAAAAAAAATCAGAGTAACTAAATTTTAATTTTTGTGCCCAGCATTTGGTAAATACCACTTTCTTATTCCTCATAAAAATGCTACTGGAAAACAATTCTTATGTTAAGATTTATGAAAGGAAGGCAAGTGTGGGTGGAAGGGAAGGGGGACTTGGCTTCATTCCGTGTGAAACTTGTCTCAGGAAAGATTTAAGGAAGAATGATATTTACACTATCCTATCCTCTTCATGGTTATTAGCATCTGCTCTGCCCACAATGTCTTCTGGCTCTATAGTCTTGCCTTTTCTTACCTTTCTCCATCTTGAATAGACTTCTTTTTATTGCTGCTTAGGTTCTTCCCCATCAAATTTCACTTCTATTTGCCCCAATTCAGTTTGGTTTTAGAAAGTAATAAAACATTTATTTAACTTTGTCATTCAATGCTTCCCCTTAAAATATAATCAGGATCTGAAAGGCCATTTTGTAGAATCAAAAGTTATTTGATTTTGAAATCTCACCTTGACTTGTTCTAGGAAGTAAAGTTCCAGGATATCTGGACCACTCATTTGAATTCTAGCTCTGTTGGGACCCCCTGTGTCAGTGACACCTTCATGTCCCAGTGAAAATTTTGTGTAGAAAAGAGATAGATAAGCTCTCTGCTCAGTCAGAATATAGAATGTAGAGACTCTAAATACTCAGATACTTATTTGATGCTTATCTTGGTGTTTTCTTGAAGAAATATCTTTGATCAATTTAAGTTCTAAAAGAAATTGTTGATGGCTAATTTAGAAGAGAGTCAACCTTACTGACTTATGCTTCCTGAAATTTGCAGTTAGATTCTGTGTTGATAAGTTAAACTCATGAGTTGTCCTTTGGCACTAATCTAACTTTCAACAGATTTCAAAATTAATGAGCCTAAACCCTTTTTTTTCTAGAATTTGCTTTAAAAAGTGATGTCCAGTGTAAGATAAAACCTTGTTTTCCTCTTCTGCATTTTCTCCCCAAGGAAGTCATAAATTCAATAAGTGTAATGGTTGCTATTCAATCAGTAAAAAGAGATAAAATGTTAAACTTGAGTGCTGCCCACAGATTTGTGTCTTTGGCTTGCACAAAAAAACATTTGTTATTCAAAATGGTATTGTGGTCATTAGTTCACTTGATTATATCTCTAGGACATGTCAGACTTGAAGAATGGGGTTAATCAATTTTGGGAAGAGTGTCTCAGGGTAAATCCTGAGGGGATTTGACTGAACTTAATCAGATACAGAAGCTATATTTCTTGTTACATAAGTCTTGCTTTCTCTTGGTCTTAACCATCCAGCAGAAAAGTAGTAAACCAAAGTATAAGTGAAACCATATTGTTATGCTGAGCTGTAAAAGACTCGAGTCCACAACTTCTGACATTGCCAGATATACGGAAAACCCAATACTATTATGGACTACTGGACTCTTTGGGAGTATTTGGCTGAACTCACACACCTATAATATTTAATTAACAAAACTAAACAAAAAAAGGGGATACAAATGAATGACCATTTTGTATCTGTATATTCAAAATAGGATAGATATAGAGCTACATTCTCTTAATTTGATGAATAGAGGGATCTGTTCTAATAGTGTTTGTAAATAGAATATCACGTCTGCATCTTGTACAACAATTAACCACTAAGAAAACAATATGCAATGTATTAATTATTGAAACTGTCCTACTAATTCGATTTGAAAATGTCTCATTGCTATTTGTTTCTCAATAAAAATATGAAAAAAAAAAGAATTCTCGAACATATTTGTGTGTTTTGGCATCCTCAGTGGACCTTGTGCTAAAACATTCAGGAGCTTTTCCTATCTTTTATTTAAGGCTGAATATACGGAAGCTGCTTTAGATAAATGTTTGCTTTCTTGAGCTGCCTATAAATGATATATGATTTTATTTTCAGTCTGTGAGAAGCCTATTTTAACACCAGGTTTAAGTGAAATGTTTTTATATACACCCATCAAGACAATATGGGCAATTGAGAATGCTCTGGGGAACATTTTGTCAAGATACACTTTGAGATGGGCATGGATTCTTTCTTTTGGTTTTCTGATAATGACTAGTTAATGTGATGGGAGCATTAAGCCATGTTTAGAGCTCAGCATCCATTCTCAGAAGAGAGAAGAACTAAACATGCTAGAGTTGCTGAGTTCATTAGAATCCTCTCAGCCCACAAAGGCACAGAGCCCCAACTCTTTGCAAATACAGGTTGACAGCAGAGGTCTTATTGACAATGATCAATTGAGATCCCCTGGCTGATCTTGAGATTGGAGGAAGTGAGAAAAGGCTGGGGCCAGCGGTAGGATAGGCGAAAACATCATAGTAATAGATAGTTTTAAGGAAGAAAGACAAAATCCACCTCTGGGTAAAGTCATAATATAATAATTACAATCCTTCTTTTGTAATAGAAATGGTAGAATTTGCATTTGAAAGAATCTCACAGTCCATAGTCCAAACTCTTCATCAAGGAATCAGATCCAGAAATTCAAAATAACTTTCTTTAAAAAAAAACTTTCATTTATTAATTTGTTTGGTACAGGATCTCACTATGCAGCTCAGACTCAGTGATTCTCCCCTCTCAGTGCCCCCAGTGCTGTAATTACAGGCATATGTCACCACTCCCGGTTTCAGTGGTTGGCTCGGTGTGGAGTGGGGACAACATGGGGTACTTGGGATCAAACCCCTGTAATTGCACTTGCCAGGCAGGCACTTAGACTGCCGAGCTATCTCCTCAGCCCCTGAAGTGACTCTAAATCATACATCTGCTTGAGGTAGAGATGAGACAAAACCTTAGGTTTCTAGCTTTCCCACTCCCACCTTACTAGCTCCTTTTCAAAATCTCTGTGTACACTCTCTTCATAATGGCAGGTTGTTCTTGGCTGTAGAAAGAGAATAATCAATAGAAAGCAACTTTACTGTTCAGTACATGTTTATCAAGTACCAACTATGTGCCTGCCACCGTCTAGGCACTGATATTTTTTAGAGCCATTTTCAAGTTCTTCATTTTCCCCTGTTACTTTGATGCTAGATACTCCTTCTTTCCTACATTTTTCTTTCCTCAGTACCTCTCTGAGGCCCACTGTCATTGTTTATATTAGCTTCTGTTATTATTATGGCTTGTGTGTAGGTGTCCCCTCAAAGCCTGATGTGGTCATGGGCTTTTTCAGAAGTGGATGCGTCTAGAGAGTGTGACTGATTGTGAGATGCTGAGATTAAGAGTGCGTCATTAGTAAATTGATCTACTGATTGATTTGGCACCACCTTAATCCTGGTAGCCTAGATAGAGTCTAAAATGAGGCAGAATTACACTGTTATGATTTCTTTGTTGCTTTTGCTACCATGTGGGTGCTATGAACTGTTCTCTGAGATTCTCCTCTGCCAAGACACCCTGCTTTGGAGCTAGTTAATTATAGACTGTGAACTAAATAAACCTTTCCCCCTTGAACTTTGTGTGTGGGGAATTGTGTCTCAGCGATGAGAAAAGTAATGATGACAGTTGTTCTTATACCGAGATGTCTCTCTAGACTCTCACATGCTCATACAGAGGCAGGGCTTTTGAGATTTGAATGGATGATGGATGTGTCAATATAGATTGAAGGCTTGTGAAAACTGGATTAATTCACTGATTGGCTTAGCATAGTTTTGGGTGTGAATAATAGAGAGACCCAACCTGGCTATGGGTGGCATCAACCAATAAATGGGGAGCCTAGATGGAATGAAAAGGGAAGGGAAGGCTCTCTGCTTCCTGCTTTCCCTGCTGCCATATTCCTGTCATGCCATCTTGCCTTGGAGCTCGCTAACTATGAATGGAAACCTCTAAACTGTGCACCAAAATAAACCTTTCTTCCTTCAGCCTGTGGATGTTAGTTATTTTGTTCTAGCAAAGAAAAAGTAACTAAGTCAGAGTTCTCTTAGTTTTTGGAAGAGTGAGGGTGAAGACCCACTGATAGGTTCTGAAGAAATGTTGGAGGTAGATTGGAAGTGATTGTGCAGTACATTACACTGATAAGGTCAAACAGTTCAACAAAAACTTGTTTTCTTAAGTCTTTTAGACAAATGAGTGCAGAATTATGGAGATATTTTCACAAACCAGAAAATCTTGGTCACATTTACCTAGAACAACTCTATCCTGAAAAATAATTCTCTGTAGGTTTCTCAAGAAATTAAAAAGAAGGTTTTGAAGTGGTCATGGAACAGACTATCTTTATATTAAGAAAATTAGGTAGATGATTATTGTTTCATGGAATGTTATTTGTTTTTCTATGAGTCTTATGATGCCCTGAGTAAAAGGTGGTCCTAACATTTTGTAAATAGATAGAAAAGGGCATTCTTCACTGTGTTGCAGAACAGAGGCATACTTTTCCTTCTTCAGTGTGATATGAATATGGTATTAACAGAGTTATGACAAAAATTTATTTCATATGGAAACAGCCCACTTTTATAGCTCTGGGTTTGAAATTACAATTATCTTCATATATTTTTAAAAATTTAATTGTATTTTGAAAAGTAGAAGCAAAAGCTAGAACAAAAACAGAAACAAAAAGAAACAGGGCACCATGCAACAATACATATTGCACAGATTTTCAAACCAAGAATAGCTGATTAACAATGGTTGATATATTATCTATTTTTATTGTCAAATCTGTTGCTCAGATTAATACATGTAGTTATATAAGGTTGGACATATGGTTGCATATTACTGCTTGCTTTCAAGAAACCTTAATATTTTTGATCTTTTTTTTTGTATTTTAGTACAGGGTCTATCAGGTCTACAGGGTCTCACTATGGAGATCAGGCTCATAGTGACTGTCTGTGTTCAGAGCTGGGGTTACAGATGTGAGCCACCAAGCGTAGTCTCAATCACCATCTCAGCACGCCTTGAAGCCCCTTTTTATTTATTTTTATTTTATTTAAAAAATTGTTTTAAAGAGAGAATAGTAACAATTGATATGACATTAGAAACTGTACTCACTTAGAAGACTAAGATGACAGGTATTCAATGATGGCTTTTGTATTACACATAGCTGTCCTTGATATAGTTGCTTAGATTTCAGATATCAGCATACAGAGTTAGTCAAGGTGAAAATTCTACACACTAGCTGCTATTTTCAAAAAACTGATGGAGATTTTCAGTACAATCACCTCAGCTATCCTGAATATAGTCTTGCATGCTTTTCCCCCTACCTTTTTTTCTTCTATTTTCTCCTTTATTTTTTCTATGTTGTTTAATACTTAAGCTTCATTTTTTTGTTTTACGGTATCTGTTTATACCTTTCAAGTTTTATTCCTTCTTTCAGATAATTACACTAGGGAGATGATATAACATTTACACATGTGGGTCTGGTTTACTTCACTTATGAGTATAGTCCAGTTGCACCCACTTACCTATGAAACCTTCAATTTTGTCTTTCCTTATAGCTGAGTAATACTGCATTGTATAAAAATACCGTATCGTTTTCATCTTTTCATCAGGTGATGGGCGTGTTGCCGTTGTGCCGTGCCACTCTGCCACTGAGCCAGGTGATTATGGATTAAAACCTTTACCAATGGTGAATTAAATATGCCTTTCCCTTCTTAATTTTGGGTATTGGGTAACAGTTTGTCTAAGAAAAGTAACCAAGACACTAGATTTAGCAAATAAAAGCACATCATGGCCACTTACATTTGAACCTCAGATCAACATTCAATACTTTTTGGTATAAATGCACCTCATGCAATAATTGGGATATAGCCATACTAAACATAGTTTGTTGTTAATCTGAAATTCAAATATAACTAAGTGTTCTATATTTTATCTGTAACCTTACATAGCTTTTTAGGAGCATGGTCTTAGGAGAGGGAACTGTCCTCTGGGGAAGAGCTACATAGGGGGAGCTCTTGCAGCAGCATGAGGCATAAGACCTTCAGTCCCAAAGGGTGGATTTGTACCCACAAATCCACTTCCCTTTTGCATCACCATTAATTTTCAGTGTGAGTGTTGGTAGTGTGCAAGGGTTTCAGGGAATCAATATTGTTTTTTTGTTTTTTTTTGGTGCAAATGAAACAGGTTTTGTAGTTCCTTTTGCTCACTTAAAAAGGAAAATGATATATCTACCAAGTCGCCAAGATGAATATAACTGTTATTTATTATGTGCATATACTGACAATAAAAATTTTTAAAAAGGAAATGATGCCACTCTAAGGTGAACTGCATGAACAACTTTCCACATTTCCCAAGGTGTGGAGGAAGAATATTGTCTTATGTGCCAAACACACATTATTTTCTTGTAAGCAAGCAGGACTGAGTTGAACTGACAACTGGTTCTGCTAAATGATGGATTTGGAGAGACTAGGTAACAGAATCACTGTTAACAAACAAAGCATCTTACATGTATAAATGTCTTATGATGGCTAAGCCCCTTATGGAAAGCACAGCTATCCAACAAGTTAACATGTTTGCTTATCCAAGTACACATTTTGCAACTCAAATATAATACAGGATTATGTTACTTTATGAGAGCCTTACTAAGATATTTATGGCACAGATCAACATTTGGATATCTTGCTGTACATTTGTCCCAGACTAAGAATTTTACAGCTGCCAAACTAAAACTATAGCAGAAACACTTGGGGCTGTGGTCATCTCACTACTTTTATGTTACATGTGGGAACTGCTCTTTTTCTGAGAAAAATCTTGGTTCTGGGTAAGCGTTTTCCTTTGGCCTGGGTCTGTAGGGAGAAGAAAAAACTTATTTTCATTTTTAGACTCCATGGTCTTATTCCTTACCCAGCTAAGATGAACAGATCATAGCTCTAAGATGAACATTGAGCTGTGCATTTCACAGGAGCAAGACAAGTGTGTTCTCCATCTTCAGGGAATAATGCAGGCCCACTGTGGAGTTCATCATAATGATTAAATGTATGTTTACAAAGGATTGCTTGAAATGTGCAGCTTATTGAATTCCTTAGATGTCATGAAAGTCACTTCTAGACTGCTGAAAACCACGTTTGTATGTTACATTGCTTCCATTTTCACAGACTTGGTTTGAGAGATTATGTTTTAATTATATTCTCTGTTAGCCTTGAAGATTACACAAAGGAGCTCTGTGAACCCTGCCAATAAGAATGTTTATAACAATAACACTGATAATCATTTGTTTATTCTATCAATGTATATCTGATAAATTCTATGTGCCAGATACTTTCTTCTAAGCAAAAAAAGTAAAAAATTTCCATCTTCATCAGATTTGTAGGTCAGCTAATAGAAGGAAGACAGGTTAAGAAAAGAGAAAATATGAGCTAAT
The DNA here is from genome assembly GCA_004027165.1 of Ctenomys sociabilis. Taxonomy (NCBI): domain Eukaryota; kingdom Metazoa; phylum Chordata; class Mammalia; order Rodentia; family Ctenomyidae; genus Ctenomys; species Ctenomys sociabilis. The sequence continues at coordinate 8,105 of PVKA01037210.1, read as the reverse complement.
AAGAAGGAAAAGAGTGAGAAGGGGGATGGCATGCTGTGATTTCAAATAGTCTGTCCAGTCAGCGCAGCTCCACTGATAGATATATGATATGCATGTTGCACTCTGTATTTTAGGTAAGGATGTTATTCACTGTTTAATCCTGTGAGGATGTTCATTATATTACGAACTGTCCTCTTTCTGAGGACCCATGGGTAAACCTTCCCTTTGGTATCAGAACTGGCGGCAATTGGCTTGTCTGGAGTAACAGGTTTCTTTTCACTTTGAGTGCACCAAGTATCACTTTACAGGTCACGGTTACTGCTTTGTTAAGCTTACAAGGAAACCTAAAACCTTGGCGTGGAAGAGGGGTATCGACCTCATTCTTGGCTGCCTTCACCCTTTCTACCTTAGTTTAGCTTTTGTTCCATTTGACTCACCTGCTTATTTTAAATTTTATAGTCATTATCCTGTTTTCCTTGGTGTGCATCTTTACATTTTCTTGAATAAGGTAAAGCATAAATACAAGCAAGTACCCACGTGCTTAGCATGTGCACACGTGTGTGCATCTGCATACAGAAGCAAGCAGATCATCATGTGAGGTACATGGAAAACCCTTTATTTGGTTGTCCCTTGGACCAGGAGTTTTTGTCTGAAAAAAGGTTTTCATGCTTCGTGGAACCCTCCTTACGTATGTACGCATTAAATATTTATGAAACAATACCTTTGATTATAGCTATAATTTAAATGAGGGAGATATTAAGAGCTTTTCCATTTGAATATCAAACAAATGAAATTTGGGTAGAACTTAGTTGTTAAACTAATGGTATTTTAAATATCATAAACCCTTTCAAGTCATGCACCAGATCTGGAACAAGTTTGCTGTGTAATGATGACATTTTAAAACCCCTTTCTAAGAGTTTTTAATCAGTGGATTTTAATAATTCCAAGATGCCAGAGCCCTTTAAGTTACCACTCTCCAGGGAAATTAGTTACATATGAAGAATTTGCATGCAAGGTTATGGACACACTGAAGCACATAAACTAATTCAGGTTATAAATATTGATTTTCTTTTGAAGTAGGAATCTATGCTTTTAGATTTTTAGTAGCCAAAGGTAAAATAAACTAATTAATTTTTTAAAAAACAAAGTATTTGCCTAAAATCCAGCACCAGGATTCAGCTAGGACTCACATTTGGTGATACTAAGTTTTGATTCTTTTATTTTCATTAAAAATGTGTCAGGGGCCAGCCAAATAGCTCATTAGATTAAAGCACCTGCATGCAAGCACAGGGGCTGGGGGTTCAATGCCCGGGGCCTGCTGTGTCAGCCTCACCCCTGGGTCTCACTGAGATGGCAGTTCAAACTGGGTATGGTGGCACGTACCTGTAATCCCAGCACTTGGGAGGCTGTAAACAGGAGAATTACTATGAGTCAGATCTAGTAGTGAGAATCTGAACACCCTGTAGACTCTTCCCTAAAATACAAGAAAAATATTGTAGGTGCAGTATTTAAATGGCAATGGAATACTCATCTTTGACAAACTAAACAAAAAAGGGGGATATAAATGAAGGATCATTTTGTAGGGAAATATCTATATCATCTCTATTTCTATCTTATCAATCTATCTATCATCTATCTACTTATCTATCTACCTATCTATCTATCTATCATCTATCTATCTATCATCTATCTATCTATCTTTATATCTATATATACACAATAGGATAGATATACAGCTACCTTCTCTTAATTCAATGAGAAGAAAGATTTGTACTAATAGACAGGATATCCTGTCTGCGTCTTGTACTACAAAGACAATAATATGCAATATATTAATTATTGTAACTGACCTACTAACCTGTTTTGAAGCTGTCTTGTTGCTATTTGTCTTTCAATAAAACTAATTAAAAATTGAATAAAATACAGGAAAAAATAGAGTATGAAAATTGTTGAGCTGAAATTATTGAAGTTATTTTTATTTTCTCTAAATAATTCATAAGTTCACGATGATATTAAAATTCTCTGTAAACACCATTTTGTTGTGTAACAGTGCAGTGTATAAATAAAGAACAATGTACTAAGATTTTTTCAAATGTGCATTTAGATCCTCTATTTCTCTCTCTCTCTTCTTTTTTTTTTTGGGTTGAACTGGGGATTGAACTCAGGGCCTTGTGCTTGCTAGGGAAGTGTTTATTCCACTGAGCCATCTCCCCAGCCCCTAATTTTCTCTCTCTTATCTGCTATAAAGTTCCTTTGGATATCTTAGAACCAACGCTTTGTTGATATATTTAAAAATTTGCTAGGAATTCTTAGAAGGAAAATTATTAGGTATAAATGTATATCAAACTAATGTGGTGTAAGTTGTTTTTTAGAAAGATTGATCCAGATATAGAGGCACTAGTAGTATCTGCTCTATATTCCTCTTTCCAGGATTGAGTAATACTATTTAAAATAAAAATAAACATTTTCCCTTATTTGATAAAATGGAAAATGGTGCCATTTTAACTTTCATCTGCATTTGTTTGACTACTAATAATGTTTACTCTAAAAAACCAATTTATTAATTTATTAGAGTAAAAGATACCTTGCTATTAGAGCTCCTCAAAATACTCGCACAAATGATGTTTACTTTTAAATCAGTGTTTTTGGGAATCTGTCTTTTATCTTTAACGATGTGTTTCTTAACTAATATGTCCATTTTAAAAGTTTATCCGGCAATGTTTTTCAGTCAAGTTTAGCTCTTCTTCATTTAAATCTGATATTTAAAAATGTTTATTCCTAGGTACTTCATCTTTTTTTGTCACTGAAATAAATGCAAAGGTAATATTTCTTTCATTATATTTTCAAACTGTTTATTTCTGCCTTACATAAAGGTGATAGATTTTCAGATATTTGTCTCAGACTAATTTTCAGTGAACATCTTGGAAAATTTAGACATCTTCTCATTTGTTACCTGCAGAGAAAGATTCCTCTTCTCTAAGATTTATGCCTCTTATTTCTGTTCAGCAACTTCTACAGTTTAGAACTTCCAGAGTAATGTCACATAACGGTGACGATGCTGCTTATCATATAATTTTCTTCTCAGTTTAATGGAAATATCTGTAATATTTCATTGTTAAGCATAGCACCTCTAGCCTTAAGAGAGATCACTGAGGATGAGCTGGGAATTTTATCGAACGCCTATTCTGCATATATTACCATGATCTTACAGTTTACATTTCACTGGCTTATGGCTTTATTTATTTATTTTTAAAAATCTCCTAACATTGAAACCGTTTTTGTATTTGGGGATAATTTTATTTAATCATCAGTGAAACTAATCTGAATTTCCTAGAATTTGTTGGGAATTAGTATTGATACTAAAAAAGTGTACAGTTTATTAATTAAGCCTATTGGTACATTTTAGGTACGCATAGTGATCACATTCATCATGGGGAATTTGTACTTGTACAGGATACACCTTGATTCTTTTTTTTTCTCACTCCCTTATCCTCTCTTCAACTTCTCTTTCCTTTCTTATTTACAAAAAAACTTTGTTTCAATTTTTCCTTTTGTTTTCATTTCCCTTTTTGTTTCTACCTTTCTAGTTTCCCTTCTCATTTGAACATTTTCTCTCTGTTTCACAATATCTGTTATGTACTTTGGCTCTAATTTTTCCTTTTGGTTTCTCACACCAGAGAAAGAATGCAGTGTTTACACATGTGGGTCTGACTGAATTCTCCTAAAAGTATGGTCTCATGGTACATCTGTTTAACTACAAATGTCTCAAACTTACTCTTATTTATAGTAGAGTACTATTCCATTGTATAAATAAAATCCTACATTTTGTCTGTCCATCTCCAGTTGGTGGGCATTTGAGCTGTTTGCAAGACTTAGCTATTACAAACCATGCTGCTATAAAGTTATATATAAATATACAACTGTAGCATGACTCTTTAAATTCTTTCAGAAAGATACCAAGGAAAGGAAAAGCCAAATAGAAATTCTAATCCTATAAAACTGCTTGAAATCCATTTTTCCTGCAAATATAATAGCTACTCTTGCTTTTATTTCATGTTCCTGTCACATGGAGTATTGTTTTCTATCCTTTGGTTTTCAGTATATGATTTTTTTGAACTATATGAGTTTCAAATATTGAGCATATTGTTGGATCTTGCTTCTTGATCCATTCTGCCAGTGTTTCTTTCCACTGAACTGTGAACTGTGATCATTAACATTGACAGTTATAACGGATATCTATCATCTTACCTTTGTCAGGTTGTTTCCTTCCTTTTTCCTCTCTCTGTCTAATTGTTTGCTTTGACTGGGTTATTCATCATTCTGGGATTGTGGAGTTGTAATCCTTGTTATCTCTTTCTAGAATGTCTTTGAGAATACTTTGGAGTGCTGGTTTGGTATTCATTTATTTCCTCCAGCATTCTTCATCATAGAAGTATCTTATTTCTCCATCAATTTGTGGAGTACACCAGTCTGGGTTGCAGGGTTTTCTTCTTTTGGTGCTTGAAGTACTCACTCTTAGGTCTGCTTGATTTAAGAGTGTGTTAAGAAGTTTGCTGTGATTCTGATGGGCTTTCCTTTGTAGGGATTTTTCTTTTCTCTAACAACATTTATATTCTGTTCTTGTGTTGAATTTCTGGAATTGACTGTTACATATGCTTTGTTGTAATTTTTCTTGATCATGGCTAACTGAAGTTCTATAAGCCTCACTTAACTGTATGTCAAATTCTTACTGACTGCCTGGGAAATTTTCTCCCAGAATATCTATGAGTAGGTTTTCTTAAAATGTCATTTGTGCTACCTCCTGCTTTTTATCTTCTAGCAGCTGCTGAATTTTTCATTAATGAATAACCAAGTCAAAGCAAACAATTAGACAGAGAGATGAAAAAGGAAGTCAACATTGCTGTTTTCAAGAAATCTTTCTCTTCATGCACACTGCAATCTTGACTTCTATGTCTGAGGTTCTGTCCTCGCATTGGCTCTTTCTGCTGCATATACATTCAGTGGAATTTTTCATATCCTGGATTTCTATTTGAATCTGTTTTGTGGATTCAATTTCTTTCCTATATTCAGGATTCCATCATTTTCCTAAGCTCTTCCTACTTCTTGATATCTCTATTTGCTCTGGAGTCGCGAAGCATGTCTTTTATTATGGTCGCCATCTCTGTAGTCATCTGAGAACTTATTTATGACTTGAGCTCTTCTAGTACCTTATTCATTTGCTTTGTTATTTCCATTGTTACCACTTCAGTGGGCCCCCATAGGTGGCTTTTGGATTGTTTTACTTTATTGCCCCCTTAGGTTGGCCGTTAGTGAGCTGGGCATCTAAGGTTGATTATTGTTCGTCTTATTTTATGATTCTTTTAAATTTTAATTCCTGGTTGATGCTTTTAAGTTGCCTATGATGAGTAGCTTTATTGCTAGTGTTTAGAGCCTCCAGGAAATGCGAACTTGTCAGAGGTGTCTTCTAGTTTGTTTTTAGGTTTTGGTTCTGTTGCAAGATTGTTTCTATATCTTCAGTTTACTGGGGATAGGAAGCTACTACCTGCTTTGTTGGTTTATAATATTTTTTATGACTGTCAAGTAATCTCAGTCTTGAGAGTCATATACCAGGAAGAACATCTGCTTAGAATAATTATTTGACTACAGCAGTAAAATTAGGATTACTAACACTATCAAACACAGCCTAGAAAATGGCAAACTGAGGTAACTATTAATTTGCCACCTTTAACTTATGAACTAGATTTGTGGTTGTTTAACAAAACCTAAAATGAATCAGAAAATTATATGCAGTACACAAGCCCTCACTATGGTGATTTTACCCACAGGACAGAACTCAAACAACTCACCACCCACTGCAGTCTGCTCCATCTACTGCTTCATTCCACTGGTGTGTTTCTCTGCTGAGGCCTCTGGAGTCACTAATAGCTACCATGCATGTTTAGGTTCAAGTCATTTCTCTCATGTAGTGAGTCCAGGCTCAGGGAGAAAGTACTGCCTGCCACTCTTCTTCAATGTAGTTTTGAGCCCACTTCTTGCCTTCTTCTCTTCCTCACATTGCTATATGTTTGGACACCAAATCTCAGAGAAGCTGTTTCTTCACTCCTCATTGCTCTCCTGTCTTCCTGGAAGTCTAAAAAAGTATATAGTTTCATTATTTAAAACTTCTTTGGGAGGTCAAATTTTACAGTCAAGATTGGCTATGCTAGATTCATGAAATGAATTGGGTCACTTTTAATCTTTTTCTATGCTCTGAAAAAAAATATCCTGCAAATTATCTTCTCCTTGAAGCACTGGGACATGTAGTTATAAAATGTTCTAACTGAGGCCTGTTATAGAGAGTGATTATTTGATAACATTTGCAATTTCTCCTGTGGTTATTGGTCTCTTCAGGCTGATAACTCTATAATCACTTTGGAAGACTACATTTCCCCTTCCTCTACTTTTCCTCCTACCTCAGATACTCTGTTATTTAATGTATTAGATCTGTGTCAATTATAATGTTATTGTGAATTACAATTTAATAAGTATAAAATGATTCATAGTCTAATTTAATGACTTTTGCCTTGATTTCTTTATATGCTGATAATTATATGACTTCCCTGCTCATCTGCATCTTTTGTCTTTCTACTCTTGCCTCCTCCTCTCACTGCTTTCTTCCCTGCTACCTTATTTTTGCTTATGGCAGCAACCAGTCTTTTGATGTGTAGGAAATACTTGGACAGAAGTCATGAGCAACTTTATTTCCATTGGATCCATGCTTTCTAGTGTGTCTTGCATCTTCCTCTATGCAATCTTGCAGCACAATATGCATTCTAATCTGACATAAAAACTCCTGGCTCATGTGATTGATGAGATATGTGGCTCTGGTTTTTTTTTTTTTTTTCATTTTTTTAGTAAGGGTCTACAGGTCTCATTATGTAGATTGGACTCATAGTGATCTTCCTGTGTTCAACCTCCCAAAGAGCTGGGATTATAGAAGCATGCCACCATGCCCCATCGCAATCACTGTCTTAGTGCTCCCCGGGGGCGAGGCAGGCATGGCACACTGGAGATCGAACCCTGGCCACTGCATCTGCCTAAGCAGGCACTTTAAACCATTAAGCTATTTGGCCAGTCCTACGTGGGTCTGCTTTGTTGGCCTCTACTTCTCCCACTTACCTCTTCATTTTTAAGCTCTTCTGTAGTGAGTATGTCCATATCCAGGGGATAAGCAATAGAAGAGTTATGTAACAATGTCTAAAATTAAGAAAAAAACCCATATTGGTCCTGCGTTGTACTCATCTTTGGTAACTCCATTCAACCTTAAATACTAAATGGTGCTGGAAAACATGGCTTTCTACATGCTGAAAACTAAAACCTGACCCAGCTTTATCACCATGCACTAAATTAAAGTCAAAATAGATTAAAGATCTAAACGTTAAAACAGAAACACTCAATCTCCTGGAAGAGAAAGTAGGAGGAACTCTTGAAGACATAGGGGTAGGTAAAGAGTTCATGAACAAACATATATTCGCACGGGAAGCTTTTTTTTTTTTTTTTTACGGGAAGCTCTTGAAAGAATCAACAACTTGAAAGAAATAACAACTCTTCTTAAGGAGCTTCTGCATGTCAAAAGAAATTGTCAACAGAGTGAAAAGGCAACCCACAAACTTTGAAAAAATCCTAACTAATAAGCAATCAGACAGAGGACTACTGTCTAGAATATATAAAGAACTAAGATATAACAGGGCCCTCAAATTTGAAGACCCAGTTCAGAAATGGGCATCTGAGATGAATACACACTTCTCAGAGGACAAAATTAATGAAGCGAATAAATATATAAAAAAAACTCCACATCGCTAGCCATTTGTGAAATGCAAATAAAACAACACTGAGATATCATCTCACTCCAGAAAGAATGGCTATCATAAGGAAATCAACCAACAATAAATGTTGGAGAGGTTGTGGGGAAAAGGGAACACTTCTCCACTGCTGGTGGGAATGTAGACTGGTACAGCCATTGTGGAGGTCAGTGTGGAGACTCCTCAAAAGAGTAGGACTAGAAATCCCATTCAAGCCGGCTATCCCCCTACTGGGAATTTTCCCAAAGGATCTGGATACATTGTATCATAGAGATATATGTGTAC
>PVKA01037209.1:0-21181 GCA_004027165.1 Ctenomys sociabilis | reverse complement strand
CTCTTGAAGACATAGGGGTAGGTAAAGAGTTCATGAACAAACATATATTCGCACGGGAAGCTCTTGAAAGAATCAACAAATGGGATCAACTCTTCTTAAGGAGCTTCTGCATGTCAAAAGAAATTGTCAACAGAGTGAAAAGACAACCCACAAACTTTGAAAAAATCCTAACTAACAAGCAATCAGACAGAGGTCTACTCTCTAGAATTTATAAAGAACTAAGATATAACAGGGCCCTCAAATTTAAAGACCCAATTCAGAAATGGGCATCTGAGATGAATACACACTTCTCAGAGGACGAAATTAAAGAAGCGAACAAATATATGAAAAAATGCTCCACATCCCTAGCCATTCGTGAAATGCAAATAAAAACAACACCGGGATTGTATTTCTAAGAGTTCGTACTTCAGGTCCTTTTTCTCACCCTTCCAAGTGGTGGAATTACAGGCAGGGCACCACACCCATTCTCAATCGCCACCTCAGCCTGCCACGGGAGCAGAGTTGGCACAGCATATCGGGGATTGGACCCCAATCGCTGTGTTTGGCCTATGAAGATGGTTTAGTCTCCTGAAGTATCAGCCAGGCTGCATGCCTTTTTAGTATTTGATATTTAGGTAACATTTCTGTAATTGGGAAGCAGGCATGTTCGGGTATATCTCAGACTCCAGAGGCTGAGTCTGGAAGATAACTAGGATTAAAATAATGGAGAGGGAGAAACCTACCAGGGCTCAGAGAGTGCTGGGAAGGGAGGAGACTGCATGCTGAGGTGTGGCCAACAAGGCTGTATAAAAGCGAAGTGAATGGGAGGAAGAGATGCTCATCCAGAAGCTTCCAGTCGCTGCTGGTTCTGCTGTGATTCCTGGAGCCCTGCCACCCTCACTTCATTCTGCACTTGGTGAGTAACTGGCTTCCACATGATTCCCACAGCTCACCTCAGTTACTGGCTTATATGTCCAGAGGTTCCAGAAGACAGTTATGATTATGTGCCTACTATCTCTGCATCTTGTGGTTTTATGGATGTTATTGTTTATTAAACTGAAATATTTGCTATGCTGCAAAATTCTATTTCCACTCAGTATGTGGTCCATGCTGGACTTGAACTGTGATATAGACAACACTGTCTGCAAACTCATAGGGACTTTTCTGACAGAGTTCTTGTCATTGGAGGCAAAATTAATGCTTTGGATGTAAAAATTAGTGGACATTGGAGATGAACTGAATCCTCTTCTAACTTTGTAGAATATAGGAACTTCAGACCAGGGACCTTAGTGGAATGTCTGTTTCAGGTTGCATGACAGTTCCTGACATAGTCTTCCCTGAAATGAATTTTCCTTCCTTCCTCTTTCCTAAGTACCCCTGAACTTACATATTCACCAGAATGAGCAGCCATCCTCCACACTTGCTTCTCAATCTGGAGATTCAGAGCTTGATGAGTGAGAAAGCCTTGGCCATGGTTGTCGTGGCACATTTGCCTGGGGTGCTCTTCCCACGAGTGTTTATGGAGGCCTTCACAAGGGGACACGCCGAGCTCCTGAAGGCCATGGTGCAGTTCTGGCCTTTTTCCTGCTTGCCCCTGGGGGCCCTGGTGAGCATGAGGAACCCAGTAAGTGTGAACTCTCAGAATGATGCTCTGCTAGTGCATGAAAGGATGTTTCCCGCTGTGCAGGATGAGCTCGTTGTGCTTCTGAGCCTCATGTTATGCAGGGATCCTGGGGGGAGGGAGGACGTGGAACGCAGTAAGGGACAGAAATTGTCAGGGGGTGGGCATAAACAAGGCTAAAAGAATTAAAGAAGACTGTGTGTTGCTGGGTCCCATGGGAGTGCACAGTAGAGAGAACATTAACCACACAATGGAGGAAACAGAGCTCTAGGATAAAATCTCACGCTACTTCCTCTTTCATACACAGGAGGTTGAAGCAGCATGTTCTTGATTTGCAGGACATGCACCACAACTTCTGGAGAGTCTGGCCTCAGAACAACTTGGAAGTCTGCACCTCAGCAGCCATGAAGAGCACAGAATCAGTGAACACTTGCCCAAGGGAAGAGAAGAATAAGCCCATCAGCGTGATATTGAAGTTATGGCTCAGCCAGGAGTGGCTGTCAACTCGGGAATTCTATGTCCTCAAGTGAGTCAAGGAGAGAGAAGACCTGGTGCAACTCGATTGCATGAAGCTGGGTATTAAAGCCACATGCTTTTCAAGACTCATGGTGCTGTTGGAAAGACTGAACCATGAACCCGTGCAGGAGCTGGATGTGGGTCACTGCTTGACATTCTTCACCTTGGCTCGATATGCCCCTATCCTAAGCCAAATGGGGAACCTCAAGAAACTAATTCTCACTGATGTCTTGGTGCCTGCTGTCATTTCCCAAAACAGGAGAGAGCATTTATTCTCCCAGATCACCTCTCAGTTTGGAAATCTGCATTGTCTTCAAAAGATTTACATGGACTCTGTTCAATTCCTTGAAGGCTACTTGGGCTGGGAACTCAGGTGATATATGAAGCTCTCTGGGTAATAACACAAGTGCCCTTCTGTATTGTGGTAAGATTAGGAACATGAACAGTGTGGCACACAGAGTTGTAACAGTATTCAAACTCCAGACTATTAAGACACACCCTTTTGTACACCTTAGTCCTACAACATGGTGTTGCATAGTGACTACACTGGACTGCAAGAGCAGAAACAGCACAATGCTAGTCCACGAGAGTGCTCACATACCTGAGGACACCTATGTGAAGTTTTTCTAACAAGTCAGCCTAGGGGCAGTTGCTAAAAACAACAAGGCTTATCCTCTTTGCAGTCCTCAGGAGAAACCATTTCCCCAGGGAGGGGTGATGAACAGAAAGGCAGTGTAGGATTCTGATGCTGACAGAAAGCAATAGAGCCTCATGGGGAGCAAGGACATAAGCTCTACTAACAGACCTTTGCACAACACCATTGGCTTGGCTTCATTTTTGTTCCTGCCTGACTCTTTCGGCTCTATGAGGATACTCAGATAAGTGAGGGGAAGTCACAACTGACTGGGGTTTACTCAAGTCATACTGAAAAATGCTTGTTTTCCCTGTGATTCATATTTTCAGCAACAATTCTCAGATCTAAGTGCTTTATCACTCCACAGGTGCCTGATGTCCCCCTTGGACACCCTGTCCTTAACTCACTGCCGGCTTACCCACGTGGATTGGAATCAGTTATCCCACATTGAGCAGATCAGATCAGCTGAAACACTTTGATCTGAGTTGCATCAAACCGACTGACTTGAGTCCTGAGCTGCTCAGAGTTCTGCTGGATCATTTTGCACCCATCCTCACCACTCTGCCTTGGAAAACTGTGGCATCTCACACGTGCAACTCCAGGCCATTCTGCCTTCCCAGCTCTGCTGCTCCCAGCTCACTACCTTCTGCTTCATCAAGAATTTCATGTGCACAGGTGCCATGAGGATCCTGTTCAGCCACACTGCCAGTCACAGAAACTTGAAGCTAGAGCTGTACCCTGTTACTCAAGAGCTTTCTGTTCCCAGCCATGGTGTCTACAATCAGTTAAGGAATGAGGTTCATCAAGAGCTTGAAGGGATCATCAGGCCACTCAACCATCCCAGGACAATCTACTTTTGTACTTTTCACTGTGAACTATGTTGCCGGAAGAAACATTATAAAATTCACCCTAATCCTTGCATTGCCTGTATCCCTATATAGCTGAAGAAATATAACACACATTTCCTTTGAGATTCCAGGAACATAGAGCTCTTCTTTCTAAGTGAGAGATATTATGACATGTTGGCCTTCGTGTAGCAACATTTGAGGATCACTGACTATAGAATAGAAATGAACTTTGTGGACTTGGGCAATAGAAAGGAATTCAACATAAATTTCATTGCATAGATATAAAACATGTTTCATATGAATGTTGGATGTATGTAAGGAGTGCTCAAAAATAAAGACCTGTGGATGTATAATATCTTCTGTGCTCCATGATCATTTTAAAGGATTTCCAACCAAACACCAAAAATACACACACAATGAAGGAAAAAGACACACTGTTCTTACAAAAGGCTTCAACTCTGAATTACCAGGGGTGATTAGGGATATATCATAATTTTCATGTCTTCCCAGTCTTCAGTTTGTCCAGGGAAACAACAAGGATGTTGCTTGCATGTATCCTGGGTTTTCTCCCCTTCATTCTTTTCCCAATAGGACTCATCCTCCTGCCTTCACTCTGAGGTATAGACATAAATGATTTGTTTCCAGACAAACTCATCTCAGTGTTGTCATTTGGCTTTCTCTTCTGATCCTCAGACCTAATGTTCTGCAAAGCTGTCATTAGTATGTGTCGTCATCTACATTTTCCTCTTTTCTGTACCTGCCATTTTTATTAATCTCTATTTGCCAACCTCAAGTCATTTCAATGATCAAATCCAAACTATGTTTCTTTCAAGAAGACAAAGCACAGAGTGTTGGTAGGCCACTGATGAACCCAAGTTCAAAAAAAAAAAATTGGGAAGCTTTCAGGGAAAATGAGGCAATATGAGCTGCTACAATGTTTATGTTTTTGTGACACCCTTTTCTGACCAAATGTCTACATGCAAAGCCTGGAATATTCTACGAACAATGATAAATACCCCTTCTGTAGAACCCTAGAGTTAACCTCACATGAAAATTCTTAATGCTGGTCATAGTTAGACTTAGTAGGATATAACCTTTTATACCTTATTGGGTCTTTGTGTGGAGAATATATTTTAATTCACAAGGATGGGGTGTGGCTAGATGTCATAAATTTTGTGGCTCTGACATGACAATATATTTTATTAAACCCAAACAAAGCACAACATAAGTTTACACCCTAGTGCAAAGGCTCATTCCTGGATTTCCTGCACCAAAAATAGAGAACAAATGAAAAGGCTTCCGCCACACTCATGTCCAGTAAAACTGAAGTCCTCAGTTTATTTTCACTTGATTCTTTATTTAGATATTAGGGTCCATTGCTCTTTCTTTTCTTTCTTTCTTTCTTTCTTTCTTTCTTTCTTTCTTTCTTTCTTTCTTTCTTTCTTTCTTTCTTTTGTTCGTTCGTTCGTTCGTTTGTTCGTTCTTTCTTTCTTTCTTTCAATCTCTTTCTTTCCTTCTTTCTTTATATCTATCTGATACAGTCTTGCCTGCCTCTGCATCCCTGAGAGCAGACAATACATTTTGCTCAGACATTATTCATACTTTTTGTTCATTTTTAATTTTTTTAACTTTGAGAAGATTTTCGCTAAGCCAACATATTGCTTTTAGGTTTATACAAATTAACTTACATCCTCAGGTAGTCGTCAGCCACCGCAGCTGGCTTAATGTGGATGTGATGAATATAGTGTCTCTTTTTAGCTACCTTGACCAAGGTGGGAGTGCTCAGGATGACAGGATAGCGTCCTACCCAGTGAGGTCCCAATGTGAATGGATCTCGGTTTTTATCTACACCAGAGAGCTAGGCTCTGTAGCTAGTGAACTGTCAAGTTGTTTCAGTCTTGGATGTTGACGATGAAAGAGGGAGTGTATAGCTTGTAGCACAGAATGCAGAGCCTTTTAACAAGTTCCTCATTAGAAATGGATGTCAGGACTTCCTCCCCCAGTTTTGGGATTAAGGGAAGTGCTCGACCATATATGCATTCAAAAGGAGTGATCCCATGTACATAGGGAGTTCAGCAGGCTTGCAACAAAGCAAAAGGAAGGAGACTCACCCAGTTTTTGCCAGTCTCCAACCCTAGTTTTGAATTTTTTTTAAGAGTCTGATTTATTCTTCTTACCTGACCTGAACTCTGAGGCCTATATGTACATTATAGCTTTCATTTTAATTTTAGGGCCTGGGACAGGCTTTTGGTGACCTGAGCTATGAAAGCCAGGCCATTGTCAGACTCCATAGTAATGGGTAGGCCAAATCTGGGAATAATCTCTGTCAATAACTTTTTAGTTACTATCAGAGCTGACTCTGATCGGGTAGCATAGGCCTCTGCCCGTCTAGTGAAGGTATCTATTAAAACAAGGAGGTAGTGATATTCTCCTTTTTCTGGAACAATTTTAGTGAAATCAATTTCCCAGGGTTTCCCAGGAGACATACCTCTAGTGTGCTGTCCAGGTTTAGAAGTAATCTTCCTGGGGTTTACCTGGGTGCAGTGGAGACAACTTGGCTGATTTCCTTAGTCATTTGTTTCAATTTGGTAATGAAATAAGATTTCTGTAACAGTTTAGCCAATTTACTTCCTCCTAAGTGAGTCCCCTGGTATATCTGTTGAATGAGCTCTCGGTCTAATGCCTCAGAAAGGAGAATCCTGCTGTCCAGAAGCATCTGTCAGCCATCTTGTATTGGTGTGGTTTTTAGGCTTTTAGCCAACAAAAGATCTGTATCAGAGTAAGTGGGCTGATCCAGTACTCTGGGTGGCAGGGTAGGCAAGAGAGTCTTGGGTGGCCCCACTGGCATTTGTGTCACCTCCTTGGCTGTAGCATCTACCAAAGCATTTTCTCTGTCCACTGGAGAGTTTATCTTTTGGTGTCCCTGGCAGTTGATAACTGCCACGTTTTGGGGGAGCTACAAGGCTGTAAGCAAGTCTAGGATCTCTTGGGCGTTTTTAATTTTATGTCCACCAGTGGTTAATAGACTGTTACCTGAGACAGGCAAAGCTCAGCCTCTTGGGCAGAGACTCCGTAGCCTATTTTATCCAGTTTTTGCAGTAAGTCTTCAGTTTCCTCTTAACCCAAGTCATAGGTGTTACCAGCCAACAGTACGTCATCAACATATTGTAACACAGTTACTTGGTGATGTTCTCCCATGAAATTTAGCAAGTCTCTGCTCAGTGTTTCATCAAATAGGGTTGGTGAATTTTTATAGCCCTGAGGTAATCTGGTCCAGGTTAATTGTCCATTCTCTCCTGTCTGAGGATCCATCCATTTAAAAGAAAAGATATATTGACTTACCGGAGCCAATGGTTATCATGAAGAAAGCATCCTTTAAGTACAGAACTGTGTAGAAGACTCGGTCTGGGGGCAGGAAACACAGAAGTGTATATGGTTTGGGCGCTGGAGGGTAGATGGTTTCCAATCTATTGTTTACTTCCCGAAAATCCTGGACTGGTCTGAAGTCTGTGGTTCTGGGCTTCTGGACTACCAACAGAGGTGTATTCTAAGCAGACTTACAGGGTACTGGGATGTCTTCTTTTTGCATCTCTATATATGGACATTTATCTCTAACCTGTATGTTCAAGGTGTATTGGCAGACTCAGATAGGAGATGCCCCAGGTAAAAGAGAAATCACTGCTGGTGGCTAATGGGCCACTAGCTAGTCCAGAGGGCTTATTTTCAGCCTATACCCCATGTATTTCACATGTCCATTGAACAAGCAAGTCAGAGGGGATCTCTTTAGGTCTCACCTACCAGCAGCAAATGTTCCTCATTCAAAGGGCAAGTGTATAGAATGGCAGAGGATAAAGGATTCTCCTCCCCAAGTGAAATATTTATAGCGTTTTCTTGGAAGGAGATTTGTGCTTGTAACTTATGGAGTAAGTCACGACCAATTAGAGGGTATGGACATTCTGGCATAACTAGGAAAGAGTGACTCGGTCATCTGGTTTGTTCCCAGGTTTCCTATGCAGGCCTGTGTCCAAGGGGATGACATAGTCTTTCCGGTGGCCCCTTGTGTAAGTGTCCTTTTTTAACAATAGGGGCCCTGCAGGTTGTTGCAAGATAGAGTAGGTAGCTCTAGTGTCTACCAGAAAGTCAATAGATTGATCTCCTACCTCTAAGGTGGGCATGGGCTCCTGGGGGCCAGATTTGGAGCTCTGGCCTCTTCAGGGTTCTTTTTCCTGTGTCAAAACCTGAGCAGGCTCCTCCTTTCTTTTCCTTTTTGAGCATTCATCTTTCTAATGCACTTTCTCTTTGCAATAGGCACACTGGTTCTTTCTAAAAATGGATCTTTCTTTTATTGTCTTTCTTTGAACCCTTTTTAATAACTTTGTAGTCCTTTTCCCCCATGACACTCAGCACCTTTGCCACCCTTTTATTTAATTCTCTAGGGTCTTTCCTGTTATTAAAAACTCATTGTGCTATCTCTACCAACTCTGTCAGTGCTTTTTCTAAAAAATGTTTTAGTCTTTTGCAATTTTTTTCTAATGTCTGGTGCCCACTGAGGAACAATAGCAATAGCGCGTCAGTTCTAAAGGGCTTTAGGGTCTATCAGTGTATCTATCTGATAGGCCTCTTGGAGACACTCTAACAATGCCACCAGAGATTCATCTGGTCCCTGACTGACCTCTGTAACTTTAGAGAAATTAGTACGCTTTCTAGCTACCACCCTGATTGCCCCTAAAAGAAACTGGTGATACTGATTGAGAGCCTCATTATCTCTATGTGAATTAGAATCCCAGTTAGGATGAGTCAAAGGGAAGGATTTCTCCAGTTGTCCAGGATCTGAGGCCAGTTGGCCATCTGGGCCTAAAATTAATTTTTGTCCAAACCCTTGGATTCTCCCTAACTCTTCAGATGTGAAGAGGGTCTTTAAAAGCCATTGGCAGTCATCACAAGTGGGCTGATGGGTGAAGAAAACAGATTCCAGAAGAGATATAGGCTCTTGAGGGTTCTGAGAGAAAGAGGGGTTCTGCTTTTTCCAATTATATAAATCACTAGTCGAGAAGGGAACATAAATCATGAAAGGGCGGTCATCTCCACTCATGGAGAGGAAGTACTGGGGCTGGTGCTGAGGCTGGAAAAAGATCAGGATCAGATGGTGGGGGCTGAGAAAAGGGCAGTCTGCTACAAGTGTGTGGTGGACTCAGAGGAATGGAGGAGTCAGGCTAGCTGGAGCCAAAGGATTAAGAGAGGGATGGGACAGTTTAGGGTAAGGAGGAGGAGTCGAGAATTCAGATGTTGAGGGCAGCACAGGTGGCCTTTTAGGACCCTGAGGATTCTTTTCTGGAGTGGCGGTCAGCGCCACCATACCAGAGGTGGTTGGTGTGATGCCCAGGCACAGCGACAGGTCTTCATCCACTTTGGAGGGTCTTGTAATAAATCTATCCATGCTTAGATATATGGGACTTGATCAGGATGTCCTGGCTGTCCAAATACGACCCAGCAAACATGATAGGCAGGGAAGATGTTGAAAGAGCCCTCTGGAGGTCATACAGATTCCAATAGGCGGGGCCACTCCAGTTAGCGCAAGGTGCAGAGAGTCCCCAGGGAGACCAGGTCTCTGTAGTCAGCAGCTCGCCATTCAAATTCCGGGAAATGATCAAGAATACATTGCAAAGGCAACAAAGAAGCAGAAACACATTGACCCATGGTTGTCAGACAGACAAACAACAATCGGCCGAAACACACAAAAGCGAAACACATACAGACCTGAGACTCCGAGCTGTTGTAACAGAGAGGAGTCGAGTCCAGTGGCCATCGCTGCATCCAGCACCTCTTAGGACTCCATGGGGACCCCCCAACAGAACAGACATAGATGTCTTACCGGCAAGACCTTTCAGATGGCTCAGTCCAGTCGGTCCAAATGTTAGGATTTATGAGTTTTGGAGACCACACCAGGGGCAGAAAGTTCCCCAGGGAAGTGGTTTCCAGAGACTCTGGCTCCTATGATTGATCCCCAGTAAAGGGGATCCCGGGTGAGCCCCCAAATGTGATGGGTCACTCAACATAGGAAACAGATCAGCCAGATAGGAATTTGAATAGAGCCTTTTACTTACTGAGCTCAGGTCCGTCAGCCATTTCTCACGCAGGAGAAGGCTGATTGGCCTGAACGTGGGTAGCACGGGGTCATTTATATCAGAAATCACATGAGTTTCTTTTTCTCCCACAGACTCACTTGGATTTAGTATTGATTCTTTTCTGTCTTTTCATCTTATTTATTTGTTTGTTTATTTATTTATTTATACTCTGAATAGCACAGACTTGTAGTCATTGTCCTATTTTCTGCACCCAGCACTTGAATTAACTGCATGCACCACAGCACCATGTTCCTGTGGCAGACTATGTGCACGAGGGGCAGTGCTTGCATAGCATGTGGTGCAGGCATCCTACCTGACTCCTTGTACTTATGAGTAGGGTTCATAGACCTCTGAACTACCTCCCAGGCACTATTGGTGCATTTCTTGGGAACAGCCACTGAGGAGAGATGGGGTCTCAGTGCTTTAATCTGCATTTCTTGAAAGATGCATTTCTTGAACAGTTTTCATATATTTACTAGCCATATGAATTTCTTCACTTGTGAAGTGTGTATTCATGTCAGATACCCAAGTTTGGATAGATTCTTCGCATTTTCATTTATTTTACTAGAATTTGTTTCATTGCGTATATGTTCTAGATAGAAGCACTTCATCTGGGGGGCAGATGAGATCAGCAGAAAAGAGAGCACAAGGGATTATATTGGGAGTTGTGCACTAATTGGTACTATATCTGCGCAGGATGCCAGGTACTGACAATCTCAGGCACTCAGGTAACTGAGGCATGAAAATCAAAATTCAATTCCAGCTTTGGTAACAAAGTGAAACTATAGCAACAATCTGTGGACCTGCTATGCACGGTGGACCAGGCATGTGTCCCTAGTATCTGGGAGTCTGAAACAGGAAGATTCCTGTGAATTCAAGTCCAGGTAGACCTAAGGAGTAAAACCTTGTCTCTAAAGTTTTAAAAAGAAAAAAATTTATTGAAGCTATTCATTTATCTAAAAACTAGAGACTTTACTGGCTAGAAATTGAAGACAATTTTTCTGTTTTACTTTATAAATACTTTTTCATTCTTTTCTTGAGATATTCACACTGTACACATTCAGCCTGAGCTACACTCATGGAAATCCTCCTGTGCCAGCATTCTGAGTTGGCACCTAGAATATTATGCTTTGCTCTAATTTATTACTCTTTGAAAAATGAAGACAGACATTTTAATAAGATAGCCTCAAATATTTATACTACATAAAACATATATTAATGTTCAATTTTTATATAGGTTATTAAATAATTACTTGGCGTTTAAGCAAATAATATAAAGATGGAACGTATCTTCCACACAAGAACTGTTTTTCTTGAGACAGATCTCACTGTGCATTCGAGATTGATCTATAACTGTAGTATATAGCCCAGGCTGACTCTAAACTCACAGTGATCATTCTGCCTCATCAGCCAAAAGGCTTGGTTTATAGGAATGAGGCACAATGCCTGCCATTGAAAACTCTTCTTTAGAACAATATCCTTCTGCACAGGTATAGGACAGGTACAACAGGAGCCTGAGTGGTTCCCTGAACTGGTGTTTGCCTCAGACCATATGATGAGCAGAACACCCCCTAGTGGCCTAAACGTAGGTGCCCTCCTCCCCTGTGGGAATGAGTCTTGTTTTCCTGTCTGATTCAGGGTCTCAACCTGAAACTAAAGCTGACCTTGAATTCACTGTAGTCCAGGCTGGCCTTGAAACCTCACCCACCAGTGTCAGCTTTTGCCTTGCTGGGATTAGTATCCACCAGCACTCCCAGGTGTCTGTGGTTAGGAAAAAAAAATTCAAATGTGTGTGACAGAAATCAGGAATTAGGTCCGAGTTAAAATAATTACATTAAATTGCTGACATATACTTACATCCTGTGTTGCACATCAGATAAATTCCCAATGAATTTTACATTAAATTGCTGACATATACTTACATCCTGTGTTGCACATCAGATAAATTCCCAATGAACCACTCATTTAAAAAAATACACTTCTTTGCTCCCGGGATCCAACTCTCCAAGTGGGGATCACGGTAGAGTGTGGGTGTAATGATAAGAGTAATCAAGAGGTCTGGACTTCTGGTCCAGCAATAAGTTTACTTTGCTTCAAGTTTACATACATAAAATCTGGACATTAGGACCAAAATTTGTCCTGGATAACTGTGAGCTTACAGATTTCATGCAGGCCAGTTTGTTTTTTTCCCCAGGACCAAGCTGATAAACAGAAAAAGCACTCATTCCTTTGTGGTGCCCACTGTCCCCATCACAAATGAGATAATGAAGCTGTGCAGTTTGCCATATTCTGCTTCCCTACAAGACTGTTTATTCAGCAAAGTCAAACCAATTTTTGAGTGTGGCTTCCACCATAATGGAGGAACTCATGCACAGCTTCTGAGGAAGTGAGAATTTTTGCCAGCAGTAGCTGTACATGCCTAGAATCCCAGTGCTCAGGAAGCCGAGGCAGAAGCATTGCAATGGGACCAGAAAGAGAACTGACTGCCTATGTGGTTCCAGGACAGCTGTATTTCACAGCAAGAACTTGAAGCAAAAAAAAAAAAAAAAAAAAACAGAAATTTCATGTACACATATTCAGATCTGACTCATTTTACTTACCAATACAATATCTAGTTGTATACTTTGCCTATACAAAACCACGAAATTATATTTTTTTATATATCTTGGTAATACTCCATTGTTTAAAAACACCACAAGTTTTTATCCATTCCTCAGTTGAGTGGCATTTCATTGCCTTCAAATATTTGTGTTATTACGCCTGCTTGGCAAGAGTAAAGACCTGGGTTTGGTAGCAGATGCCACTTGCCACACCAAGATGCCCACCGCTGAAAGAGGGTGTGGCAGCACATGCCCTTAATCCCATCACTGGAGAGGCTGAGACTGGAGGATCACTAAAAGTTCAAGCTGCATGATGAAAGCCTGACCCGGATATATAAGGATATAAATAAAGGAGATGGATTCCTTTGCCCCACAGCCTTTTCAGTATTTGTTGTTGCTTTTCATGTGGTAAAATAAACAGCTAATTTGAAGGTACAACACCCATTACTGAATTCCTTTAAATTTATTAATTTATTTTTTAGTTTCCTGTCCTGTTTTTACTATTTTGTATTCTTTAAATAAAAACAGAAATGTAAAATAATTTGCTCCTAAGCACTAGAGTCATGACTCATGTTGCAAACAGTATTGGCAAACAAATCTTAAATCCTGCTGGGTCATTTTCAGGATCTGGAACCTTGCTCTGTGAAACTGAAGCTCCAAGGAATTATTGATCCTTCAACTGTGACTCTGTGAAGAGTTCCTGTGTATCTTATTACCTGTTTTGGATTTTGTTTCACAGTGACCCTAGAAACTGCACATGTCACCACTAGGTCCCCTTACCCAAAGGACACCATACCTCTACTGGGAATAAATAAGCTGCCTTGGACCTCTGAAATCTGTGAAGCCCAGGGCCCCTACCGCTGATCACAGCATCTATTTTCTCTCAGCCGAGGGCTGCATGGACACCATTAATGGGAAGTGAGAGTGTGTCATTAGGAAGAGAGGAAACAACAAGCAGAAAAATTTGCAAGGCTCAAATTCAAAATACAAAAAAAGAAAAAAATCAGTAAAAACTGAGCCATGTAAATTGTTTTAACCTTCTTAAAACTGAAAACTGAAGCAGGCTATTGTCGGGTCACTTTTTACAATTAACACGGGGCCAGGGAAATAGCTAAGTAGAATAAATGCCTGCTAGGCAAGAGCAGGGTCCTGAGTTCAATCCACGGTACCACCAAAAAAAAAAAAAAAAAAAAATTACAAGTAACATGTTCCATGACATCAGACCAAAAAAATATTACTTTAGTTTTCCATAAGAATTTAGCTAACAGGTAATTATGGACCTAGGAACAGTCCACATGAGCAATCCAGGACCAGGTGAGTTTTGCCCCAGGGCACTGCCTTACACCAGTCATGCCTGTGATCTTTAAGCTGATGCTGGAGGTTGAGTGACAGCTTGAGTGCATATTTATGTTTAGGCAAGACCCTGTTTCAAAACAAAAACAGAACTGGGGAGAAGTTCAATTTGTAAGAAACTGAGGAATCTATTTTCAATACGGAAAAGAAAAAATGAAAGAAATGAAGAGAGCAAAGAGGGAAAAGTGAAGGAAAGAAACCAAGGTAAGGTAAAAAGTTAAGGAAATGGAAAGAATGGAAAATTTAAAAAAGCAGTGGTTAGGAGCTGGGGAGATGGTTCAGTGGAATGAGCTCTTTCCTGGCAAGCACAAGGGCCTCAGTTCAAGCCCTGGTTCCTCCTGAGAGGAAAAAAAAAAAAAAAAAAAAACAGTGGTTTAAAAAGTATGTGTATACTACATCTCTGGTGTACGTACAAAACCAATTTGAAGAACAAGCTCATACATGTGATTCATTCTTAATTCAAATAATGTCAGTTCCACACACCTGTGACAGAAATACACATAGTAAATCACAATAAACTACATATATGGTCCAATCCTACCTGTTGAAGTTCACAAATGGAATATTTGTGACTCAAGTACATACTGCCAAACACAGGTCTCCCCCTGGAATCACTACCCCAAAGCTCTCTGGTGCTCCCAATTCCTGAACTCATTCCTCCTCAATGAACTAGTCCTTTTCACTTAGTGGGAACTATGTTTGGACACAAGTAATGGCTTCAGAAGGGCTATGAATCCATTTTATATCCCTTTTCTTATCCAGGGAAGTCGTATAAATATAATAAATATTCTTATAGGTACATGAGGGGAGCTTAGACTTTCATTATAGGAAAAGGTAAGGATTCCAGGCATCGTGGTGGCACGTGTCTATAACCAAAGCTCTCAGGAGGTTGAGACAGGAAGAGACTCAGCCACCAGAGCAGTGAGGGTACAACTCATTGGCAGGGCTGGCCACGAATCAGTGAGGACCTGGGAACAATACCTAGGACCACTTAACATGCATTTTCTTCAGGAACACAGTAGAGGAGGGCTTGTTATCTCACTGTACACAGATCTAAAGAGATGTGAGCTCTCTGTGTTTGCTTTTTTCCATTGTTGGTGATTGGACAATAATTGGGAATTCAATCTTGTCACCACAGTCTTTTATTTATTTATTTATGACACAAGAGGTCTCTATGGTGATTAGGCTGGCTTTGAATTACGTAGACCAGGTTGATTTAAATATTGCAACTGTCTTCCTGCCAGCCTCCAGGTGCTAGGAGTACAGATGTACACTACACTCAGCTTCTTCTATTATTTGGAAGAGAGGGTCTTGCTTATCCACTATATAGTTTGGGCTGGACACTTTCCTTTGATCACCCTGCCTCAGGCTTCCAGAACGCTTGGATTACTGGTGTAGGCCCTGCCCCTTTTGATTTGTTCGGATCCATAAGGTGAGCACATTCTTTGTCACTCAGGCTTAATCAATGCTTCAGCATCCCAAGCAGGTGGGACTGTAGCCACCAACCTAACACAGTTTACTGACCCTAACTCTGGAGTAGTCCAGTTTCAGATACTGCCAAACATCCCTTCACAATGACCACTGCTGCTCAAGTCAGGAGCACCTTAATTTCTTTTCTCTCTCATGCTCATACTTGTGAGGGCCACATGCAATTTTAACTTAATCCATGTTTGAAATGAATGAGTGGCTGAATCTTCGACATCCCTTCTCTCCTAAAGCCTTTTGTTTCTCTCTACGAATCTCTGCTATATAATTAGCATGAAGATGACTCAGAGCCCCACCTGGATTAACAGGGTGGAGAGGGCAGAACCAATCAATTCTCTGGGAGTGGTGGGAAGGGAGGACCTGGGAGGAAGAGGTGTGGCTGGCAGGGGGAATAAAATCAGAAGCAGAAGGGCAGATGCTGAGTCCTAAAGCTTCGACTCTCTGCTGGTCCTGCCTGGATTCCCAGATCACAGTTCTCTGATCTGATGCTAGAACTGGTAAGTGCTGGCCTCCAGGAGGATGCCCCACCTACCCACCCTCTGCTCTGCTTAAAGTACTGCAGAGACAGAGGTCACAGCTGACTGGTTTTTCTTTAGGGTTTTTTTTTTTTGTTTTGTTTTGTTTTTTTGTACAGGGTCTCACTATGCAGCCCACATTCAGAGTGATGCTCCTGCTTTCTGCCTCCGCAGTGCTGGGCTTACAGGTGCACACCACCACACCGGGACTCCATTGCCGGCTCAGTGCACCTGAAGGCAGGGGTTGTGTGGCATGCGGAACCAGGGATCCAACCCTGGTCCCTGCACTGTCCTAAGCAAGCGCTTAGTCCGCTGAGCTATTCTGCCAGCCCTGACTCTGGTTTTGATGCTTTCTGTCACTTCACAGAGTTCAGGGACTTTTATGTAATCTTGTTTTATTGATGCACACTCCTGCTTGTTTGCTCAGCGGGATTTCAGCTCAGTATATAGCCCAGGCTGATTGTAACCTCCTGGAACTCCTAATTCTACAATCTCACTATGGGAACTATGGCAGGTTATAACAAGCCAGTAACACTTTTCTTTTGAGCATAAATTTTCAAATTTGCATTCTTCCTTTGTCTTGTCCTGTATATTAGTTTATATATTTAAATTTTAATTGAGGTCAGTGTGCCCAAAATATAAACTAAATGTGCCCATTTGGGCCCTTTTATATTAGTTTATATTTTCAGATACATTCTCACTAAGGTATCTATATTTAGGTACATGTTAGAAGAGTGTCACAGCTTTCGAGAATCCTGAGGTTACTGGAGCAGATCACCAGGCCTAGAATTTTATTATTTAATTATTTGTTTATTTGTTGGACCTAACTTCAAGGAATTCATTTCAGGTTAGCCTTGAGTTCACCATTTATCTCTAATTGTGTTAGAACTCCTCCTGCTCATCTTCCCCAGGGCTGTAAGTATGATTACAATTTGCCCAGTAGTCGTGACTTCTCTATTTGATTGACAAATTGATTGATTTCTTTGTTTTATTTTGTTGTGGCATCATCTCCTTACCTATCCTGGCCTAGCAATTTATATTTTACTAATTTTATTGAGAAATAAATAGTATTGACAGTTTAAAAACCAATTAACAAGACAGTTTCAATAATTAATACATTACATATTGTTGTATTCATAATGGCTATTCATAGTACAGGATGTAGACATGATATCCTGTCCAAACACTATTACTACATGTCTTCTCATTGAATTAAGAGAAAAAAAAAAAATATATATATATATCCTATTTTGTACATACAGATACAAAGTGGTCCTTCATTTGCATCCTCCTTTTTTGCTTTGTTTTGTCAGAAATGGGTATTCCATTGCTATTTACATATTCTAGGTGCATAAATTCAGTTAAATAATCCAATATACTCCAGTAGTGCATAATAGTAGTGGGTTATCCATAGCACTGGAAATGTTACTAGTTCATAATATATTAATATGGTTATACTTTTCATACCTCATTTTTAAAATTTTCTGCTATATGCTTATAGCATATGCTTATACCAAGATAAAGCAAGAAGTATATAACAAGAAATGTGACTTTCGTTTTTTTAATACATTGCATATGGTTTTCTTAGGGGTTATTTGTTATACAAGGTGCACACATGATATTATATTTAAACACTATTAGAGCAGATCCCTCTATTCATTGGATTAAGAGAATGTAGCTGTATACTTGACTTACTTTAAAGCTGATTTATAGTACAGTTTCAATAATTAATACTTTTTATGTGTTTATGTTAGCAGAGATTCAAATGTAAAAATTCTTTCCTAAGCAAAAAAAAAAAATACTTTTTACTTTGTTATCTTCCCAGTGGTTATCCATGGTACAAGAAGCAGGCAGGATATCCCATGCAAACACTATTAGTGCAAATCTTTCTTCTCATACAATTACACAAGAGTAGCTGCATATTTATCCTATCTATTTTGTATATGCAATTACAGAATGGTCCTTCTTTTGTACCCATTCTTTTAGGCCTGTCAGAGATGAGTATTCTATTGGTATTCAATTACTATAGGTGATTGAATTCAGCAAAACACTTCAACACAGTTTATCAGTCCACAATAGTAGTGAGTTAACCACAGAAGATGTTAACTAGAGCCTTTCACAGCTCAGCATATTCATATGGCTTTACTTTATATACCTCATTTTTATACTTTTCTGCTCGATGGTTAAGGTAAAGCAAGACCTATATAACAAGAAATGTAACTTTTGTATCAGATAAATTCATTCAAGTCCCCTCAGGGTTTATCCTGTAATCCTGTACCTTGCTTTGTAGATCCTTTGTCAGTGTCAGCAATGTGGATGAGTCAGGACCATTGCATGAAGTTCCTCTCTGTGAAAGCCTGGGAGAAAGTTTTCTCTCCATGTGACTCTACTTATGCAACTTTGATTGCATTCCTCTGTGGCTCCATAATCTCCTTGGTCAGAAAATTTGGGGCACAACTGAGTTAATAGATACTACAGTACAGTATCTCCTATAAGTCTTCAATGACCAGGAAAGCCTATGCCCAAACTGTTGGCTGACCTGGCAGCTCTTCCACTTCTCCAATATTTGATCTGCAAACTTAGGTTGTTAAACATCCAGAAGAGAAACTGATTATTATCCTGCAACATATTCAGTTCCGTTTACCCTATCTATTTAAATATCAAACATGTTAGGCACAACATTGAACAGATATTTTCCATCAACCATTGATGTATTGAATTTTAAGTCCTTATACAATATGAGGAAAGAAATATTAAGTAATGGTACTATACACATACTATTACACAGAAATTTAAAAATCTAACCATATACTGTCTTGTAGCAGAAAACTCCTGTAACATTTTTTCTAGTGTCTTTTGTTTTCATTTATTACCCCCCCAAAAGATACTTTTGCTTGTAAGACAGTATGGTAATAATTGGTATGCCTTAACAGCACGTATGTATTTATCAGACCAGAATGGCAGGCATTCCAAGTGTGACCATTCTATTACATATTGCTATCTTTAGTGCTTGGTTGCTTGGTTCACAGGTATCAGCGTATATAGATATGCGGGTTGAGACTCCTACCACCTCACTGCTAATTTCAAAAACCTGCTGATGTTTCCTGGAATCTTTGCCTTGCCAATCTTGTGTGTACAAACGTGAGTCTCTGTCCCTGTCTTCTTTCCTAGCTTTTCTCCTTACCCTCTTCTCATTGTCCAATCCTCAAGTTCATGCTTTCCTTTTATTTGTGTTATACCTTTCTATTTGTATTTCTTCTTTTGATTTCTTATACTAGGGAGACTATATGATATTTGCACATGTTTGACTGATTTATTTCACTTATGAGTATATCTTCCAGTGGCATCAACTTGAATATAAATGCTTCAAGTTTATCATTCTTTATATCTGAGTATTAATACTCCATTGCATGAAAATACCACATCTTCTTCACCCACTCTTCATGAGACAGGCATCTTGGTTTTTTCCAAGACTTGGTTATCACAAATTCTGCTGCTATAAACATAGGTATACATATACCTCTATGACGTGTGTTTGGAAATTCCTCCGGAAAAATTCCCAGTAGGGGGATAGCCAGCTTGAATGGGACTTCCAGTCCTACTCTTTTAAGGAGTCTCCATATTGATCTCCACAATGGTTGCACCAGTCTAGATCCCCACCAGCATTGGAGAAGTGTTCACTTTTCCCCACATCCTCTCCAACATTTGTTGTTGGTTCATTTCTTCAGACAGCCATTCTTTATGGAATGAGATGGTATCTTAGTGTTGTTTTAACTTGTATTTCATGGATGGCTAGTGATGTGGAGCTTTTTTTTTCATATATTTATTTGCTTCTTCAATTTCGTCCTTTGAATAGTGTGTATTCATCTCAGATGCCAATTTCTGGAAAGGGCCTTTAAATTTGAGGGCCCTAATGTATCTTAGCTCCATATAAATTCTAGAGAACAGACCTTTGTCTGAGTGCTTATTAGTTAAGAAATTTTGGGGATGTCTTTACACTTTGTTGGTAATTTCTTTTGATGTACAAAAACTTCCCAATAAGAAATAGTCACAGTTGTTAATATTTTCAAGTGTTTCCCATGTGAATACATGTTTGTTCATGAATTCTTTGCCTCCCCCTATGTCTTCAAGAGTTCCTTCTACTTTCTCTTACAGGAGATTGAGTGTTTCTGTTTTAATGTTTAGATCTTTAATCCATTTTGACTTTAGCTTAGTGCATGGTGGTCAAGCTGCTTAAAGTTTTACTTTTCACCATGTAGAGAGACAGTTTTTCCAGCACCATCTGTTAAAGAGATGCTTTCTTCCAGTAAGCGTATTCAGCCCCTTTGTAGAAGATCAGGTGGATGAGTGTGTTCACAGAAGCCTATCCATGTTCTAATGTATTCCATTGATCCTAAGGTCTACTTTGTTGCCAATACCATGTTGATTTTATCTCATTCGCTTTGTAATATAATTTCAAGTCAGGAAACGTGATGCCTCCTGCCTTGCCTTTGTTGGCCAGGTTTGCCTTTGCCATTCTAGGTCGTTTGTGGTTTCCAATAAATTTTAGCAACAATTTCTCTAGGTATGGGAGGTATCTTCACGACAGTTTGATAGCAATTGCATTAAATCTGTACAACAATTTTGGAAGTATGGCCATCTTCACGGTATTGGTTCTTCCTATCCAGGAGCAGGGAATATTTTTCCATTTCTGAAATCCTCTATGATCTGTTTTATTAGGGTACTGTACTTTTCCATGAAAAGATCTTGGACTTCTTTGGGTAAGTGAATAATAAGGTATTTCATTTTCTGCCCTGCTATTGTAAAAGATATTGTTTCTATAGTTTCCCACTCAGTGTGTTTGTTTTCTTTGTAGAAGAATGCTATTGACTTTTGAATATTGCCTTTGTATCCTGCTGTGCTACTGAATTTGTGTATCAATTTGTGGTGGAGTGCCAAGCAAAGTATCATGTCATCTGCAAATAGGGACAATTTAAATTCTTTACCTATTCTTATTCCTATTATTAGTCCCTCTTTCCTAATGGCTGTAGCTAATAATTCCAAAACTATATTGAATAGGAGGGATGATAGAGGACATCCTTGTCTTGTGACAGATCTAAGAATAAAAGATTTCAGGTTTTCCCCATTTAGAATTATATTAGACATTAATTTGTCTTAGATGGCTTTTATCAAATTGAATTAGAGGCCTTGTATTCCAATCTTCTGTAGAACTTAGAACAGGAATGAGTGTTGCACTTTGTCCAAATCCTTTTTTTGCATCTACCGAGATGATCATGTGTTTTCTAGCTTTCAGCCTATTAATATAGCATATTACATTTATAGATCTTCAAATATGGAAACATTCTTGCATCCCTGGGGTGAATCCTACATGGTCATGATGTATGATCTTCCTGATGATTTGCTGTATTCTGTTTGCCAAGATTTTATTGAGAATTTTTTTTTTTTTTTTTTTTTTTTTTTTTTTTTTTTTTTTTTTTTTTTTTTTTTTTTTTTGTTTTTTTTTTT
>PVKA01037208.1:0-21181 GCA_004027165.1 Ctenomys sociabilis | reverse complement strand
CTTATCTTATTTTTTTATACCTGAATTATATCAAAAATTCAATAATTATTTACCTAGTGGATAACCGTAGTACTAGAAGCCGACATAATATCCTGTCCAACCACCATTAGTACAGATCTTGCCTCTCATAGAATTATGTAGAAGCACAGCATTATCTATCCCAACTGTACTGTCTATACACACACATCATGATTTTTTCTTTCTACACCCCTTCCTCTGTCTACACCTGTCAAAAGTGGGCACTCCATTGACATTCAACTAACTTAGGTGCTTGAACTCGACAACACAATCCAGCATTCCACAACAATAGTGAATTATCCAAAGAAGTTGTCGACCATAGTCATTTACAGCTCAACTTAATGTTATGGCCCCGCGATGGATACTTCATTTATATACTTTTCTGCTGGATGGTTGTTTTGTTTTTTGAGATAGCTATTCAGCTATGTGGTTCAGGCTGGCCTTTAACTTTATAGCACAGTCTGTCCTCATACACTTTCTTTAGCCTCCTCAGTGCTTGGATTATAGGTGTGTGCCACCACACCCAGCTCTGGCTTTTGTTTTTTGATCCAGTCTGCCAGTTTGTGTCTTTTGATTGGGGAGTTAAGACCATTAACATTGGATATTATGACTAATAAGTATTTACTGATTGTTGTCATGACAATTTTTCCCATACCAATTCTTTTCTGTTTTCGTTTTTGTTTAAATACTTTCTCCATTAGATGAATTATTTACTTTGAGATCTTTGTTGATCTTAGACTTGCTGTCTGTGTTTAGAATTCTCTTGAACATTGTCTACGACGATGATTTAGTGGTCACGAATTACTTTTGTCATGAAAGATTTTTATTTCTTTGTTATTTAGGGGGTGGACTGAGATGTGGTATTGCTATGAAGTTCAGGCTTATCCTAAGCTCATTATGTACTCATCACAATGCTCCTACCTTAACCTCCCATGTGTTAGGATTACAGACATGTACCACTATGCCCAACTGTTCATTAATTTTTTTTTTCAGAACTGAGGATTGAACTCAGGGCCTTGCGCTTGCCAGGCAAGCACTTATTCTACTGAGCTATTTCCCTGATCCCAAATCTAGCATTTCATTTTTTCATTTTTTATTTTTTGTGGAACTGGGGATTGAATTCAGACCTTTGCACTTGCCAGGCAAGCATTTCTTCTACTGAGCTATCTCCCCAGCCCCCTATCTCCATTAATTTTGAAATATAAGTTTGTAGTATTATTAATGTGAATTGATGATTGTTTTCTTCTAGGCCTCAAAAAAAAAAAAAAAAAAAAAAAACTACTCCAAGCTCTCCCAGCCTTTTGAGATTTTTGTTGAGTAATCTTCCATTATTCTCATAGGCTTACCTTATAAATAACCTGACATTTTTCTTTATTGGATTTTAGTAGTCTCTCTTTGTTCCTTGTTTCTTTGGAGTTTGACTATATTGTGTCCTACTGAAGTTCCTTTCTCATTTAGGATATCTACTTGGGGTTCCAAATGTGTCATTTTGTAGATATTTATTTCACTCTACATTTGTGAAGTTTTCTGTTATGATTTCAGTGAATAAAATTTTATGCCTTTTATTTCCTTCATCAGTCCTTCCTTGACACCTATAATTTTTAGGTTTGTTCTCTTAGAGCCATCTGGACCCTCCTAAATCAATCTATTATAGTTTCTGGTTGTTTTTGGAATATCATAAAGATGGTGATCTGTTCTACCATGATTAATCCTAGTGTCTAGTGACATAAATTTCAATTTGTATTTTCCACTTCTAAGATTTTTGGTTTTGTTTGTTTTCTTGGTGGTACCAGGGATTGAACTCAGGACCTTGTGCTTGCCAGGCAAGCACTTATTCCACTGATATATCACTCTGACCCTAAGATTTTTGTTTGATTCCTTTTTATAACCTCAAATTCTTTATACTAAAGCAGTCATTCATACACTAAAGCAGTCATTTTTAGTCTCTTCAAACATTTTAAATGTTTGGTTTCTGAGTTCCTCCTCTACTCAGTAACTGTGAGATCAACTTTTAGGGGGCTATGAGTTTTATGAGGCTTTTTATTGACTTGTTTTTTTCTTGTGTTTTTCTGTGGAATGTTGTAGATCAGTCAGGATACAAAGACCTTCCACTATGTTAGAAGTTCTTTTAGTAATGGATAGTTTTCTGTGATAATCCTTTTATTTTGGATGTAATTCAGTGCACATTCATGTACTCAATTTATTAAATGCATAAAGAATATTCCCTAGCACTGAGAGGCAAAGAGAGAACAACTACTGGTAACATGAATATTCACAGAACCAATTATGAGTCAATAGATAATTTAGAGCTTGTTTAACAATTTTGTACTCTTTCAGTAACCCAAGAATACAAAGAATTAGTAATGGTAGAGAAAGGACTGGAAAATAGAAGAACAAAGGAAAAATGTTTGGATTTAAAAATAAATAGAAGAAAACTGAAAATAGTGGGAGACTAGAAAGAAACAAGAAAAAGGAGAAAGTATTTTGTGATATTATTTTTATGCCTGAAAAGAATAGGAGAGATAAAGGGTGTATAAAAAGGAGCAAAGGGAAAGAAGTAAAAGGAAAGACTTATAGATAAAAAGTATGACAGTGTTTATGGCAATTGTATCCAATTTACAAATTAGGAGAAATCCTATGTTAGAAGACCTAAATAACAGCCTTTGGTGAGACAGAACCTGATAAGGTCAGTGAACATACTCTCTCTGTAAAAAAAATCATATATAGTATGCAGTTACTTATAAACACATGCCCCTTACCTATGCTCTAAAATAGATTTAAAAAGCAAAATTAAGTTTTGGGAGGATAAAGATACTTATGAGAGAGTGGAGGATAAGAAGGAATTGGGGAAAGAACTTTTTAGGTATGTAGTGAATGAGAATATGTGGAGATTGAGTCCAATTACCTAACAATTTTATAAACTATATATAACAACTTTTGCTAAGGATCAACTTAATGTGAGATGTTATGGTACTATATTATTTAGATTAATCTTAATGTAGTAAAGAAAAAATACATAAAGTTAAAAAAAAGTATAAGGGAGAGGAACCCATAAATAGGAGAAGGTATTAGGAAAGATAACAAAGGTAAGGAAAAGATGAGTTGGTAGCTAGGGAGTTAGAGAACAGAGTACATCCAGCTGTTAAACTAACAGTGAAGTAGATTAGATAACATTAAGAGACAAGTTTTGAAGTGGGCATATGTAGCTTACCTGCATGAAATGTTTTATATGAAACAAAAGAAAATTGATACACATAGTGATAACCATACAGATATATATATATATTATATATCTGTATGGTTATCACTATGTGTATCAATGGTTATCACTTTGTGTGTCTGTGTGTATATATATATATATATATATATATATATATATATATATATATATATACATACACACACACCAAGGCTTATCACTCAAAAGAAATCAAACGAATAAAGAAAACACATGTAAAAAACCCAGAAAACAAAAACATGGAGGAAAGGGCACTATGTTCACAAACCTCTGGTGTTCTCAGGATGCTATTCAGTTGTGTTTTCCTCCTACTGACATGTAGAAACCTCAGATTCCTGGGTGAATTTCTGCCACAGGCTTTACTATTTGCTCTGCCAAGTTCATTTATTTCAGTCTCCTGTGCTTTCTATTTGCAACTGCTGCCCAGGGCTTTTTCCCTTAGGGATATGTAAAATTTTCCCAAGATGATGTATCCTCTGAACTCAGACTGTAAGCAGTACCAAAATCAAGCAGCATTCCTTATATTCTAAACACTTCTGTTGTTGGATTTCATCTGATAGGCTTCTCCTTCAAATTGTCTTCCCCTAGATGCGTTTTTGTTCAACACCTATGTATAATTCTGGACCTTGGTGAATCTTTTAGTGTCACTGCCCCTGGCCTGCCATGATACTCTCCCTATTTAATTTGTCCATCTGAAGCTTGTCTATTATAAATAATGTGGCAATAATCATGGGAGTACACATGTCTCAGATACCGTGTTTTCATTTCCTTTGGATAAATTCCTAGAATTGGGTTTAAACTTTTAGGGGAGACACCATACCATTTTCCAAAATGACACACTAATATACATTTTCACCAGCAGTTACTTCAAAGTTCCTCTTTCTGTTGCATCATTGTCAGCATTTTTTTTTTTTTTTTTGGTGGATCCAGGGATTGAACTCAGGCCCTTGCGCTTGCTAGGGAAGCACTTTACTGAGCCATCTCCCCAGCCCCAGCATTTGCTATATTTTGTCTTTTTGGTAAAAGCAATTCTAACTGGGGTGAGATGATAGCTCATTGCAGTTTTGATTCACATTTCCCTGGTAATTAATGATGTTGCTCTTTTTTTTCACATAATTTTTGACTATTTATATGTCTTTAAACAAATACCTATTCAGATCATTTGCCCATTTTTGAGTTAGATTATCTGTTTTGATAGTTTGTTGTTGCATTGAGTTCACTGTATGTTCTAGATTTAACACCTTATCAAGTGAATGGTTAGCAAGTACTTTCCCATTCTGAAGGTCAGCCTTTCACTCTGAATTGTTTCCTATGCTGCGTAGATGCTTTTTTCTTTGTTTCATATAGTCCCACTGAAATACTATTCTAAAAGTATTGAGGATTGATCCTTCATTTGACAGACATTACTGGTCCTATCCTTGGCTTGGCCCTGAAGCTGTGTGTTAGGAACTCAATTATGAGTCATATTGGCTCTTGCACCTTAGACCTCTCCATGTTAGGTACAGACAGATGGTAAGAGAATTGAAAAGTAATATTTTCTGAGCTGAGGTAGAGATTGCAGTACAAAGCACTAAGGAAATCCAGTGGTAGGATTACTTCCAACCCTGGACGTCAGGGAAGGCAGTTGAGAATCGCTGAACCTTAAAGGATAACCAAACAGAGCTTTAGGTAGTGGGAGTTAAATGTTACAGCACACACCAAGGTTTTAAGTTGGGATGTTGACTGGTGTGCATAGGGAGCTTCCAAGTCCCATTTCTGTTAGGGACATGGAAAGGGAGGTGAGTGGCAGAAAGTGGGGATGGAGACTATTGGGCCTTGAATCCACATTGCTATGGCTCTTTCTCTAATACACTATATTTTCCGCTTGTGAACTTCAACATCACCTTATCTTTATTATACAGAGAAAACTTCAGGACTAGATATTCGAGGTATTTTCTGGTCTATCCCTTGCTTTCATTTCCATTTTCAGTGTCCCTGCACATGCCATCCACTCCAGACAGATGTTTCCTATGCTCATGGCAAAACATGTTCTATGTTGAGTTTTTTCACTGTGCCTCAAATTGGTGACTATCCTTTCCCTTCTTTTTTCTTTAATGAATCTCTTTTTCCTCTAGGTCAGCTGTTTTTAATTCTTGATTACATATTAGAACAACACTAACATTTTGCTGAATTCATGCACCTACAATATTTAAATGACAATGGAATACCCTTCTCTGACAAAACTAAACAAAAAAGGGGATACAAATGAAGGACCATTTTCTATCTGTATATTCAAAATAGGATAGATATACAGCTACTTTCTCTTAATCCAATTAATAGAAAGATTTGCTCTAATAGTGTTTGTGGACAGGATATCATGTTGGCATCTTGTACTATGAATAACCACAATAAAGACAACAATATGCAGTGTATTATTAAAAGTGTCCTACTAATCAGTTTTGAAACTGTCTCATTGCTATTTGTTTCTCAATAAAATTATTGAAAATAACAAAAATACTTAATTACCACTTTAAGAACAGAAATCAGAGTCTCATTGTTGGGGGTCCAGGGTATTGATAATCTTAAAAGTCTCCAGGGTTACTTTATTTTGCAAACAGGGTTCAGAACCACTTCTCTAAAATGTATAAACTACTTCTCACCTTGGCATGTCATATAGAAGTTTTCTGTGTTAGATTGACTACCTGATTTTCCTCTGTTCTCATACCATAGCAATCAAAACAGAAAATTTCTATGAACTGTGCAAGCCTATCACAGAGGCTGTTCTTACAGTTTAAAGCTATCTATCTACCTTCTACATAGATTACTTCTGCTTGGCCTTAACCACTTGGTTCCAGGTCAATTCCTCCCCACAATTCGATCTGTTCTGTCCCTAACATCATGTCTGTTATAAAATAATTGTTGGATTCATTGAATGGGTATTAGATGGGTTGGAAAAAAAAAAAAAAAAAAAGATGGATGGATAGAATAGGAATCAGCTAAAGGAAGTACTCAGACACGTGTCTCTGCAAACCCTTGATCATAGGAAGGAGGTGTGGTTATGAGAGTTTTGACACATAATAAACCAAGTAGCACCCGAGGGTTTTAAAAAGGAAATGTTTTTTCCTAACTCCTGTTCCTACCTTACTACTCCAGAGACATCTATTTTTCCTGTTTTCCATTCTTTTGAGAAACAGTGCTGGAAATTGCTTTGCTTAAGTGACTATTGACCATTATAATTTGGCATGTAAGAACAAATGTAGTGCAAAGTAAAAACAGTATGGTATACAGGAAGTACAAAGACAGAATAGGCTTTTAAATCAGTAAGGTTAGAAATCAAATTCTGGCTCTGCCAGATCTAACCTAGGTGACCTTGAATCAAAGTTCTTGTTTGTAAAATGAAGCAAATAATCTCTTTTTCAGTTCTAGCCATCTAGTTCTAACTTTCTCTTCACTCCTGTATTCCTTTCCCCAGGAGCACTTTGAAGAAGACCCTGGACGCAAGTGGATGGATGGCTTGCTTAATAACATAGGGTGCCCAGCTGGGTCCCACATGGGGCCCTTCATTGATACCTACCGCTATTTTCAACCACAGCAAGAAGGGGCCTTCACTTGCTGGTCAGTGGTCAGTGGTGCCCGCCATCACAACTATGGCTCCCGACTTGACTATGTGCTAGGAGACAAGACCTTGGTCATGGATACCTTACAGGCCTCTTTCCTGCTCCCTGAGGTCATGGGCTCTGACCACTGTCCTGTGGGTGCTGTTTTGAATGTGTCCTCTGTGCCTGCAGAATACTGTCCACCCCTATGTACCCGCTTCTTTCCTGAGTTTGCAGGCACTCAGCTAAAGATTCTTCGTTTCCTAGTTCCACTTGAACACAAACCTATACTGGAGCAGTCAGCTTTACAACTCAGTAGTCAAACTCTGGTACAGAAACGGCAAAACAAATTCTGTGTTCGGTTAACCAGGTCTCAGCCAAGTCAGGGTAGCTCCAGAAGAGGTCAGAAAAACATGACAAGCTATTTCCAGCCCTCTTCCAGCCATTCCCAAACTTCTGCCTTGAAGCTGCCTATTCTGCATCTGGTGGAAACTGTCAAGACCACAAAGACTCCAGAAGAAGAGGCAGTAGCTGAAGTGGTAGAAGGGGAGATCAGTGCTTCAGGAGTGAAAGAGGAAAAGGAGGTATTGGTCTCATTCTGGAAGTCTGTGTTGCGAGGGCCTTTCTCTGTACCTCTTTGTAGAGGCCACAGGGAGCCATGCGTGATGCGTACTGTGAAGAAGTCAGGGCCCAACCAGGGTCGCCACTTCTATATGTGTGCCAGGCCTCAGGGTCCTCGAAGTGACCCCTCTGCCCGCTGCAGCTTCTTCCAGTGGACTAGGCCCAGCTGATTGAATTGAGGCCTAGGGATGTTTGGTGTGGTCACCACTGCGTAGAACCTGATCCCAACTGTCTTCCTTCTAAGTTGCTAATTTTACCTTGTCTCCCAAAGTTTCCTTTTCTTGTTTCTTTGTTTTCTTCTTTTGCTTTTCTTCCTTTCAAAAAAGCTTCTGTCTTTCCTACTATAACTTCTTAGTCTCCTCTGAAACCCCTTGACCTCTTTCCTATTACTTAGCTTTCCTTTATTGGTGAGCTCCTTTGCCTTAATGTCCTGACTCAGTTTTTTTTTTGCAGTACTGGGGATTGAACTCAGAACCTTGTGCTTATCAGGCAAGCGCTTATTCTATTGAGCTATCTCCTCGGCCACTGACCCAGTCTTGTACTCCACTTTTCCACCTTCCCATTAGAAGTACATGAGAACCAAGTGTTTCAGGTAGTTGCCATTTTAGACCCATCTGTCCTTATTGGGAAATATTCATAAATAAAGTGTCTTTTTTACTGAGTATCACATTGAATGGATGTTTTGGATATATTCTGTGTAGTTACAGAGTCAGAAGCTGTCTCAATACAGGGTCTGCAGGTTTATCCCAATGAAACAACACCTATGGAGGGGGGAATTGAAATGATAGTGGTCATTATAAATAGCTCTGCTGGGTTGTAGAGGTTCCCTGAGCTTGGATCAGTAAGGGAGGTAGATGTGGTATTGATGGAGTAAAAGAAACACCACTTCTTTTTAACTCCATATTCAGGTAGCGTTACTTAAGTTCAGCTTCCCATTTATCTAAACATAAACCCATTCAGAAAGAGTCATAAAATAGGAACAAATAGAGGAACTTGATTTTTGGGGGGGAGAAGATTACTTTAAAGATGTTGCTTGCTATAACCAAGCTTCTTGTATCACCTTAGAAACAAAACTGGTAAGTACTATGATATGAAAGAGAAAGAACAGTTGAGAAGGATATTTTCTGGAGCAGCTAAATAAATAGCTTAGATTAAAGTGCCTGCAAGCAGATGAAGAGAAGGGGCTGGGAGTTTGATCCCCAGGCCTGCTGTGCCAGCCCTGCCCGTGGGGCACGCTGAGACAGCAATTGAGACTGGCATGGTGGCACATGCCTGTGATCCCAGCTTTGGGGAGGCTGTAAATAGGCAGATCACTAGTCTTTTCTAATAGACCCTGAACACCCTGTAGACCCTTCCCTAAAATACAAAAAAAAATCAAAACAATTAGACACCTGCCCCTCCCCCCAATAAAAGGCTCAGTCAAAAACTGGATAATTGAAATGAATGGGCACTTCTCAAAAGAAGTGCAAATGGCCAATAAATAAAAACATGAAAAAAATTGTAACATACCTGGCCACAAGAGAAATGGAAATTAAAACAGATTTTATCTTCAGAAAGAATGGCTATCAAGAGATCAAATAACAAAAGTTGAAAAGGCTGTGGAAAAAAAGGAAACTTATACTGTTGGTGGGAATATAAACTTGTAAAAGCACTATGGAAATTAATACAGAGAGTTCTCATAAAATCAAATCAGGAAGTTATTTGATTCACCAAATCCCCTTCTAAGTATGCCCCCATACATTAGTGATACATGCATGCCTGTGTTTATAGACAGCACAATTTATAATAGCTAAATCATAAAGATGGCCTATATGCCCATCAACAGATGAATAGATGAAAATATGTTTAGTTATAAGGGAATACTACTGTCATAAGGAAAGATGAAAAGACATTCATACATAAATAGATGTGCCTTGAGACTAGGATGTTAAGTGAAGTCAAACATACAAGCTTAAATATTGCATGGTATCTCTTATATGAGAATCCCAAAATATTTTTTTAAAAAGCAGAATAAAAAATAACAGGGCTCGGCAAATAGCTCAGTGAATTAAATCGCCTACAAGCAGGCGCAAGGACCAGAGGTTCAATCCCTGGGCCTGTCACAACGGCCTTGCCCCTGGGGTGCACTGAGACAGCAAGTGAAGTTGGTCTTGGTGGCATGCAACTAATCCCAGGATTGGATGGAGTGGAGAGTTAAGAGATAAAAAATAGTTGTGTACATGTACAAGTTTCCTATGACAATCATGTACTGTGAGCAAGTAGAAACAAAAATACAAAAACTGAGTCCTGAATTTTTGTTGAAATTTCGAAAAATAATTTCAAATCTACCAAATGTTTTGTCTCTTTCTGGTACGTAGTTTTTGCCCATTCTATCTTTCCACATGTCCTTGTTGGTAAGATAGGGTGGTGAGAACAACAAGTGATCTGTGTTTTTTCTCATGGGTCTGGCACTTGATTGAGGATGTCCAATATAGTGTATTTGTTTTCTGTCCAATACAAGGTGAGAATGCTGCAATTTGCTCTTTATTTTTAGACTCAAGCCAGCTAGAGGTATACAACAAAGCAGAAGACAGGACAAAGCCCAGTCCCAAATGAAGTGCATATGGGGTAAGCATCCAAGGTAGCTGGTTTCTCATGCATAAGTGGTAACATATTGGGGCCCCATGTTCCCAAAATAGGAGCGTTCCCACTCACTCATGAGCTCGAAGTGCACAGGACGGTGACAGAAATTGCAAGCGGCCATAGACACATCCTGGAGGGGCAGCCCCACCTCAGTCCAGGCTACCAGCAACTTACCTGAAAGTAGTAGAGAGAAGGCAAGGAAATAATTGGTTAGCTTTGATCAGATACACCAAGATATCAATCCCTTAGACTTTTGAAGTGCCTTAAGGTCATAAGTAGCTCTATTTGCTCCAGTGTGAGTAATGAATATTACTATTTGTCTGTATATGCCAGGATGTACAGAAGATTGGGAATCATTCCTCTGCCACATTCTGAAGTAATACTATCCTGTTCTGGACTACTTCATAAGTATACGCACATGTAGTCTGAAAGGTGAATCTATTGACTTAGAAACTCCTACCCTGGTGAAGAAGATGAAGTTAACAACACCACACGATGTCATCAGTTTTATGACTAGGAAGCTTGGAGCACTGTATATGCAGTATGATTCTTAGGTATAGGAATGCAGAGGAGATAACCTGACCCAGTTGTAGGAAGTAGCTTATATATGCCAGAACTTTTCCCTTGACCTTACTCCCCCCCATGCTCATGCCCTTGGTGATCTTCCTAGTCTAGTAGTTTGAAATCCCATATATACTGATCATTCTCAAAGTTTTATTTTTTGCTCCAGAACTATCTTCACTTCCAGACTTGTATACAGAGTGGCCTTTTTTTTGCATTTCCACTTGGATATCTATAAGATATGACTAAATTTACATAAACACAACAGAGCTACTTATGTCCCTATCCTCCACAATGCCTGTTCTACTTGAACCCTTTCTCATTTCAGTTGATAGCAATCCCACTTGCATAATCTAAGATCCATCCTTTATTTTCCCCTTTTTTTTCTTACTCCATATTATCAGCAAATACCATTCACTCTACATATAAAATCTAACCATTTATCTTTTTGCTGTCATTGAGTCTAAAACACTATCATCTCTCACTAGAATATTTACAATCATCTTCTATGGGGACTCCCACTTCACATTTTATTCTTTTATATATATTCTCAACATATTCTGAATATCAGGGCCAGCAAGATAGCTGAGCAGATTAAGCACCTGCTTAGGCAAGTGCAGGAACCAGGGTTTGATCCCGGCACCACATGCCACACCTGCCCCCTCCCCTGGGTGTGCTAAGCTGGCAACCAAGTCCAGGCTACATAGTGAGACCCTGTACCAAACACATGAAAAAAATACTAAGTTTCATTCCACCTTTTCCATTTGTAAGTGAATTCTCTCCTTCCAGCTTCTAGACAATAGAATTTATCACCTTGGATTGTCACTATGGTCTGTCTCTGCTAAAGCATTGACTGCCTACATGTTTTTCATGCAGTAGACTTGGAATGAGCACCTGCTTTACATCAGGCCCAGTATTAAAAAACTACACTCACCAGTAATCTAGTAAACTTTCAAAGAATTGACTGAACTAGCATGTGTCAGAGTAAAACCCAATCTGGTACTCTCTATAAGCCTCTTAATGTAGTCCCAATCTTCTCTAAGATTGACCATTTCCTGCATGCTGCTATCTTGCATGCCAGTAATATTGGATTATTGTTCTCCATGTATCTCAAGCTGTTTCTTGTATCCATTCTTGCCTTTCCTTATGCTCTTTCCTCTTCTAGAAATATCTTTTGAATACCTTCTTTTCTTGGTCCCAGTGCAAGATTCAACTCAGATGTCCCCTTCACTAGGAGCCTTGCCTCGGTGCCACTGGCCAAGTTATGCTACTCTTGTTGCCTCTCCTTTCTGCTGCCATACTTCATCTTTGCTAGGCTTAGATCATTCCTTGATAATGTGTGAATTTTCCATGGTCTCCCTAATGAAATTATAGTCCTTGAGTATGTGAGCTGTTTCTTATTCATTTATGACACTACTATAAGGCCTGACATACAATTTCCAGAAATAAGTTCTAATGTGAATGAAAAAATATCTTCTTGACTTCTTCAGATCTTAGGGCTAAGGGATAGGGAAGTACTATAAGTGCCCATATTGAGGACTTACTGACAAAATCTTCCATCATCTGAGGGCTGTGATGGGGAGAAGGTGCCAGGCGCAGCAGCTCCTCACCCCGGGGGACTGTTGGATAGTTGATGGCCTGCACGTAGATGCCATGCTTGGAAAGCAGGAGATCACAGATCTTGGTGTTGAGTGCTGCATTTCCCACCTGGCTCAAAATAAAAGCCTTTTAATATCTACCATCCAGGTCACACCACCAGTCTATTGAGCAGAGGGCCCAGATCAAGGAATACCACTGTATTTTGGGATGTAGGGTCTTTTGTTTGTTTTGTTTTGTTCTAATATGGGTGTTAGTGACAGCTTCAGAATTTCTCTCAAGGAGGATCTGAAACTCAGTAATCAGGTTTGAGGGAGGGATGTCTTTGGTTCCACAGGTCCTGTCTTGAAGCTATTTGCAAAGTAAGCATCTTGGTAAATTTGGAATTGTTCTGGTTGGAGAGACAAACTTACCAAGTTATCTCCGTGGTGCTGTCACTGGGTAAAATAAAAAAAAATAAAAACTAGTCTTTCAAGGGAACTTTGGGTTAGCCTTAGAAGCAGTGACTATAATTGGTCCTGTGTATCCATTGGTCCTATTGTAGACTCAGGTGGACTCTTTCCTCCATGGACTCAATCAGCCTCAGGTCAAAAATAAATTTTAATAACTGTGTATAGCTGGGAATGATGGCACATATCTGTAATCCCAACACTCGGGAGGCTGACCTGGAGGACTGCCACGAATTTAAGTCTACCTTGGGCTTTATAATGAGTTCACAGTGAGGCTGA
Organism: Ctenomys sociabilis; assembly: GCA_004027165.1. Lineage (NCBI taxonomy): Eukaryota > Metazoa > Chordata > Mammalia > Rodentia > Ctenomyidae > Ctenomys > Ctenomys sociabilis. The sequence continues at coordinate 8,222 of PVKA01037208.1, read as the reverse complement.
ACTAAACAATGAGACCCTGGCACAAACTAACAAAACAACAACAAAAACCTTTGTGCAATGAACATACAAATTTTTTTTGTTATTAAGCAATATTGTGCAACAACTATTTCTATAGCATTTTCATTGTAGTAAGTATTATAAGTGACTAGGAATGATTTAAGTCTATGGGAAGATTGGGTAGGTTATATGCAAATATGCCATTTTATATAAAGGACTTGAACATCATAGAGTTTGGTAAGAGGGGGGCAGTCCTGGAACCAGTGCTCCATAACTACTAAGAAATGATTACATTTTTTTCTAATCCACAAAATTGTCACAGAAAATGTCCTTGTCTTCCCTATTCACACAAATACATGCTGATAGCAGTTCACTTTTTAAAGCATTGTAACATTCAAACGTAGTTGAAATCCAAAATAGAAGCTAGTCCTATGGTTTTTAATTTTACTTTCCTGACCTCAATTATCATTAGCAAAAATGTTTTACACTATCACGTTATGAATACATATACACATACATACACACATACATATACACATATACAAAACTGAGCAAATCCCTCACAAATTGATACCCCACTTGTGATGTACTCTAATCTTTTCTATTTTTAATGCTAGCCATACACCACTAAAGTGATTCTATGTTGCACTAATAGTATTGATAAACATTTTGAAAAACACTGAACTGTAAGTCATGAGTTCTCAATATTGTGATGGTCAAGACAGTTTAATAAGCATGAGATAATAACTGATGCAGAAAGAGGTTGATTAATCCTGAATGGCTGATGATTTTTCAAAAAGAGGGATGACGCTTAATGTAAGGAGGATGGTTCACAGTAACTCAGAGTTATGACAGAAGTAGATATATGTTTGCTGGGAGTGGGAAGGCTTTTAGAAGAGATAGGTGAGGAGGGCAACAGGCAGGGTGGGGTTCTCACCCGGATAGGAATGATATGGCTGGGGCAAGGGATAACAGGAAGGCCCCTATCCATTAGTAGTTGGCGCATGTGCTTGACGTTGCGCTGATGGGCCCGCCTCAGGGCTTGACCTTCCTCTCCCTTGAGCACACGAACAGATTCTAAAGCACCAGAAAGCACCATTGGGGGCAGTGAAGTGGTGAAGATGAATCCAGCAGCATAGGAGCGCACCATGTCCACCAAGTGGCAAGTGCTGGCAATATAGCCGCCCACACAGCCGAAAGCTTTACCTGGAGACAGGGAAAAGAAAGATATATACAAACTCCCTGAATAATCTCTGTAGGAACAGGGTCATACCTCAGGCAAAACAAAGAGATACACTTGAAACTAGGCTTCTAGACTCACTTCCGAGGCCTCTGCTCTTCTCACTTGTTCCTGGCAAGGCAGGCAGAGCTGATAATCCTGTGGCTCTAAGATAGGACTTTAAAATTCTACCATATGCAGCCACTAGATAAGAAGGATCAGGGAGGGTGGGGACTTTTTGCTGATTAGGGCCAGGAGTAGAGTTAATGTGAAACTTAGGGATGGTATGGGAGAGGAAAATAGAGCTCTTCACTTATTCAGGTTTAACCTGGCTGGATATCTGGCCCATTTCAGAGGTCTTTTCAAAACTCCACCCCCAGACTTTCTCAGCCACTTGGCAGTGAGATGAGAATGATGAAAAGGAATCTAAGATGACAGTGGCCTGGGGCTTTAAATTCTGCCCAAATTTAGCTTCTTCAGCTTTAGAGAGGAGAAAGTAAAGAGTTTTAGAGACTTCCTCTCTGGACTGCATATAAGGCAGGTTCAATGCATTCACTCACCAAGAGTTCCAGAGACGATGTCAATCTTATGCATAATTCCATCACGTTCCCCAATCCCAGCACCCCGGGACCCATACAGTCCAACAGCATGGACCTCATCCACAAAGGTCAGGGCTCCATAATGGTGGGCAACATTACACAACTCCTCAAGGGGGCAGATGGCACCTGAGCAAATAAAAATATATGAGTATAAGATCACAACCCTTCCCCTTCCCCAACTCCATCCATACCTTTGTGGCATTGAAAAAGGTATTGTAGAGAGGGAAGTGGATGGCAATCCTCATTTGGGATTGTTCTATCCCCCACTCCCCCACTGTGTGTGTGTGTGTGTGTGTGTGTGTGTGAGAGAGAGAGAGAGAGAGAGAGAGAGAGAGAGAGAGAGAGAGAGATTTTCCACAGCCTGAGATCAAGACTTGGCTTTATATATGTACTTTTATTAATTTTTATGATGTTCAGTCTCTTGTTTCTGTAATGTTAGCCTTAGCTAGTTACTGTTGACAGCCCTATCAATAGTTTTATTCTTCTCTGATCCTCCCTGTTTTAATCTTTCTAGATTTCTGTCACTGTCTTCTATTTGTGTCTATTTCTATCATTTTTATGTCTATTTTTGAATTCTTCCTTTATTTTTCTCACTACTCAACCTTCCATTCTCTCCCTTTTTCTCCCTCCATCAGTTTCTCTTTTCTTTTCTCATTGTGGCCATTTCTGTCTACCTCTCTTCAGACTTTCTCTGTGCTATTGTGTCATTCTGAATTTCTTTGTGCTTCTGTCTCTATCTTTTCTGCTTCTCTCTTGCCTCTGTCAGTATAGTTCCCTGAAGGACCTCTGCCTCAGACTCAGTTACAGGCTATCAAATGAAACTGAATTAAAAATAATTGATGTGCACTTTGAGTCCATATTCTTAAGTGCAATAAACTGGACACACATGTGAATACTGCATAGTTTCTCTGGTGTGAGAAAGTGAAAGTATAAATAAGGACCAAATGTATTTTAAAATACGAGAAAATATTCAAATGGGGAGGGGAAAAGAGAGGTGGGAGAAAGGAAAAATAATATGTTCCCCTCCATTTTCCATATAGATTTACTATTTTCTATGTTTTTTCTAGTTTCTATGCTAATAGTTATATATATGGTATTCAAATGTGAATCTTGTACAGAAGCTTTATGGTCACTCTACATATTATAAGAATCCACATATTTTTCCAATTCCCATTTCTCTACTTCCCAGAAAATATAGAGATAGAGGTAGTTGGAATGCAGAATAAATTTTTACATATGGAAAGAGGAGTTCCAGACCAGGACTAAAAATTATGAGCATATGGTAGGACAATATAAACAAAGCTAACTACAAGATGTAAAGCTCAAAACAAATAAGAAAATGTAATGTTTCAGCAATCCTTTGAATGAGAGATAGCCCAAAATGTAGTTTGGACAGATTTTATACAAAAGAGAAAGAAATTAGCAACCATTTATTTGTTAATATAAATAGCATGGTCCCAACATAATTTCCACCAAAGAAATAATGAATTTGAGTAGTTTAAGTGTTTGAAATATACAAATGATAAGGATGGCTTTTACTTTATTCCTGATTATATTATAGAAATATTCAAGTGAACATGACAATAAGTTACTTATGTCTGTCAACTAATGTGAGTCTCCTAGTGTGTTATTTACTTATTTATTCATTTACTTTGAGTGCTGTGGAGGGATTATAAGCATCATTCACCATACCTGACTTTTCTCTTATTATTAATCACCTCCATTTTATGAATAATGTAATTGAGGCATAAAGAAATTAAGAAATTTTCCAAAGATAAAATGTTATGGTGCAGTTTGAACATGGACAACTTGGTTTCACAGTCTGTGTGCATAATCATTACATGATACTTATACTAAATCAGGGAAACTATGAATCCTCTATTGTTTCAGTTATAAAAGTGGCCAAAAAAATGAAATGATGACCTCATTCCTTAAACCCATAATGGGATGCTTAAAACATGTGACTTCTGCTCAGTAGGGTCATCAATAGAAAGCTTTGGGTATTGTTTCACTTGAAAGAAGAAATGAGGTAGAAGGGTAAATTAATTTATTTCTACTAATGCATAATAAATAGAATGGCCTTCATCATCAGTAATATTTACAACTAGGTATTTTCCTTGGGGAAAGTTAAGGCTCAACATGCTAGAGTTACCAAAGGTCATACAGAGAGTATGTATAAAAGACAAATTGAACCTGGTTCTGTCTGGCTTGAAATCCTATTTTGAAAAACAAATCCTATGCAATGGTTTGTGAAACTTTTCATCATAGAAACAATGGCATAATTGATTTGGACATTATTTCTAATAGAAGGCATATCATGTGAAGAAATTGGAATTGTATGTCCTAGGACTGAGATGGCATGCCTGGGTATCTGGGGATCTGGGGCCAAGACCGCATGGCATATGGGGCTGTGGATTGAACTCTGGTCCTTATGCTTGCCAGGTAAGGTACTTATTCCTCTGAGCTATGTCTCCAGCCCCCACAAACATAATTGTAGATTGGTTTTTAGTTTATTTATTTTGTATTTAGTGCAGAGTCTACAGGGTCTCACTACACAGATCGGACTTGTGATTCTCCTGTTTTTAGCTTTCCAAGCCCTAGGATTACAGACGTGCACCACCAGGCCCCGTCTCAATGGCTGTCTCAGTGTGCCCCCAGGGTGGTATCTGCATGCCAGGCTGTGTCTGCCTGAGCAGGTGCTTTAGTCCACTGAGCTGTCAGGCCAGCCCTGGTTTTTAGTGTCTTTACCTTTAAGATAAGTAAAATAATTGTCTTTATCTTTTGACATTACTAGTTGTATGATTACATAAGTTATTCTACTTGTTTACTTCTCATCTTCCTCATGCAAAAAATATAAAAATAGTACCAGCATCTACCTCAGAATTCTGATACTTATCTAAATTAATACATGTAAAATACTAATAATTCAGTTTGTCATGCAATAATCACATTAAAAATGTTAGTTGTTTACTTCATCATGGTTTTTGTGAGACAATGCTGCTAAACAGATATGCACATACATACATACCATCCATAGAGTGAACAGTCTCAAAGGCCACAATTTTGGGTGTCTTAGGGTTGGACTTCTCTAGAAGTTTCTTCAAGTGGTCAGGGTCATTGTGCCTGAAGACAAACTTGGCTGCACCACTGTTGCGAATACCTTGGATCATGGAAGCATGGTTGCCTGCATCTGAGTAAATTTCACACCCTGAGGAACCAGATGTATAATTCTTAATTTTCTGTTTCAGTACTCCCATTTCACACTTGAGATCCGACCTGGCAGGAAAGGAGAGTCAATCTGAACTTCTCTCTCCTGGAATTATACCTTATGTTCCTATTTTAGCCATTTCTTTTTCTTTTTCTGTATTTAGGACAAGGTCTATAGGGTCTCACTATGTAGATCAGACTTCTAGTGATTTTCCTGTTTTCAGCCTCTCAGGCGCTGGATTACAGGCACAAACCACCACACCCAGCCTCCATTGCCATCTCAGCGCAACCCCAGAGGGGCTGGGCAGGCACAGCTTGCTGGAGAGTGAACTCCAGCCACTGTGCTCTGCCTAATCAGGTGCTTTAGTCCGCTGAGCCTATCAGGCCCTATTTTAGCCATTTCTAACTCTGGTTTGACCTCTGTCTTCTGGTAAAGAAAAATTAATTTCCCTGGTAGCTTTAGAGTCCCTTGAAGCTAGGCCTACTTTCATTTTCCACAACACATACAGTCAAGACTTGGGGAGGATTTTTTCTTTTTTTCCCTTCCAGAGAATGCTTATAGATTTAGGCTGATGCTGGAATCTTCCTTGTCTACAGGAAATCCCAGTCTTCAAAGTAGCATCTATCTGTTTGTAGGTGTAGAAATAAAATACTATCAGGCTTTCATTGTTGGAATCATATCCTCTGGAAAGTTAAAGCAAGAAAGGCAGTTAATCACCTTGGGGACCTGTACCTTTCATAGAATAAAGACGAAGAACTTTATGTAAAACTTGAGGAATGCAGGATATTTTTTAGCTGTGCAATTTTGCAAGGGTATATGGGGTTGGAAGTTCATGGCGAGTTGATTCTTGAACTACCTGAATTGTAGACATCAAGGAACTGTGGCCCTTCATAAAAATAAAGGATAACTTCTACTTCAGAAAATGAGTCAGATTTCTTAGAGGACATGGTTTGAAAGACTGGGAGCTTAGTTTAGTTTCTGTTATTATTTTTTATTTTGTTTGCATTACTGGAGATTGAACCCAGACTTTTTCACCTTAGACTGAGAGTTTCTTGAGAACATAAACAGTCCACTTATCTCTCTGTACCTTGTGACCATACACAGTAAATACTAAGTAAACAGTTCCTAAATGAATGGGTACATAAACAAATGACTGATTCATAAATGAAAGAATGAATAAATTTCCACATAAGAAGCAAGAGTAGATATGCCCAAAGATAAAATCCTAAGAGACAGTAAAAGGTAGATTATACTGAGATCTGTAAAAACCATTATAATCATTAGATCTACTGTTAAGGATAACAAGAATCTATTAAAGAGTTTTGACAAAGGGAGCAACAAAGATAGGCTTGTAGTTTTTAAAACATTGTTCTGATTACTCTGAAGAATAGATTATAAAAGTGAAAAGGGAAAAAGTGGAATGTTTAATACTGTGTTGGCCTTGACTAGAATGGTGGCAGTAGAGATGGAAAAAAGTTGAATTCTAATGATTGAAGTGGAGAGCATTGACAGAATATATCAACGATGTTCAGTTTTTAAAGAATTACTAGTGACTTTGTTTCCAACAAATAATGGTAATGTTTATAATGCATTGAAGAATCTACAAAAGGTTAGGTATTAGACAGTAAATGTGGACTTTTCTCATGTAGGTTGCTTGTTATAAAAAGAGAGGAAGAACAGTAGCTAGGAAGTGATAACAAGTTAAAGTAATGTTTGTTTTAATTGTAAGATTTGAACATAATTAAACAGGCAAGAGGAAGAGAGTTGATAAATAAAGTTTCCTGAGGAGGTCATGAGACACAAAAAATCAGTGAAGTGTCAAGAAGAAAAATGACACTACACTGTGACAGGAGAGAAAGTGAAGAAAGAACAGGGATGCTTGTAAGTTTCTAGGTACTTTGTGGTTAAGAATTGAGGATATTATTACTATCTTCTATTTTCAATGGGGTAGAGGCCGAGGACATTTTATGAAGAGGGAAAGGAAAGAAGGCTAGGGATTGTGAGTAGAGAAAAACTACTCCAGACACTTGAAAAACTGTCTAGGGAAACAGGATTCTTAAGAAGTATAAAGTATCAAGGGAGGGGATAAAGAATATGACTTTTTAGTTGCTTCTATCTAAACAATTATATGAGCTCAAGAATTGTTTCCGTTCTGGGTTGAGGATATGATGGAGGGATGAATAGATGGAAGGCATATGAAAATATGATATTGACTGGAGAGTGGGGAGAGTGGAAACATAGGATCCAGTGTATGGATAAAGTGATTGGCTTTGGCAGAATGAGAAATGTATCTTTCATTGTAAAGGAAAGAATATGGACACGTAGATGAGCAATGGGATATATTTGTAAGTTTAATGTCAATAAATAAGGAAATCCTATCTCTAGGCTTTTGTGTTATTTGTGAAATATGACATGGAGTTACTTAGCAAGAGTGAATGAGGCAGTAGTTAAAGGTTTTAGAGAGGAAAGAATTTATAACATGTTCTGGAGGTACAAAAGAACTACTGATAAGTGTTAAGTGCCCAGTTGAGTTGGAAGGTAATTAATTTATGAATTTTTGCTCTTCTGTGGGGTAGGGTGATGTTCCCTAGTACTATTTCTCAGCATTGGTGAAAAAGAAGAAAGCACAGAGGGATATAATCATACATTGTTCTGAGTTTTAGATATGCAAGGGTACAAATGAAGAAATGAGGAGAAAGTGAACTTAGATTAGAGAGAATAAGCAGTGGCAAAAGTGAGACTAGATCCGGTATTGCAGGAAGCCATCTTTGAGCAAAGCTCAAGCCTCAAGCTTACCTGGCAGGATCTTGGCCAAGGTGAAGAGTGTAGAGTCATTGGCCACAAAACAGGAAGAAAAGAGCAGGGCTGAATCCTTCTTGTGCAGTTCAGCTAGCTCCTGCTCAAGCTCCACATGAAACTTACTGGTACCTGAGATATTTCGAGTACCACCAGCTCCAGCTCCATGACGCTGTAGAATCTCCCTGACCAAGAGAAAATAGAAAGATGTATACTTCATTTTTATACATTTATGCTTTTCTGCTGGATGGTTAAGACCTAGGTAGATCCAAACTTATATACCAACACATGTACTTTATATTTCCTATGTGGTCATTGAAGTCTTCTCAGGGTTTATCTTGTAGTCCTGTACATTATTCTGTAGTTCCTTTGTCTGTGTCATCCATGTGGATGAGTCACGGCC
>PVKA01037207.1:0-21182 GCA_004027165.1 Ctenomys sociabilis | reverse complement strand
CTTGCTCTCTCTTGTTGAGGAATCAGAGTTTTTAAATGAAAGCTAAAAGGGCTCTTGTGATTGGGTAGTGCAGACCCCACATCAGCTCAGTGTGGCTCCTTCAAGAGAAACAGTGAAGACTTTTCACACAGAGGATAGCACAGAGGACTCAACTGACAGCTCAGGGAAGAGTTCTCAGCTTGGTAGGTGACACCAGACACGGGCTGCAGCACGAGGCAGACTGGAGGACAGAGACACTGCACAGGGTACCGGTGCTCTCACAAAGTCTGCAGACTTCTCCAGCTAAGTCAGCTGCTTTGCTAAATACAAAACTAATGCTTAGTAACCGGTGGAGTTGGAATTCTATTATAAGTAGATGAGAGCTTCCAGTAGAATGAGCCACAAGGTGTTAAGTGGGGATTGTATTTATTTACATGATTTAAATTACTCTTTTTAAGCAGGGGGAAGGACATCTGTATAGCACAGTGATCAGGGTTCACATGGGCAAGGGTGGGAGTCACCGCTACTCTGAGGTCAGACTTGAGATACGCTTTTATGGTTGAACCAGCGCTTGCTGCTGGGTTGGGTCTTGATTCTCATCAAAGCAGCCAGGTGTGTGAGGAAACAAGGGACTGTGCTGGGAAAGGTCAAGATGGGAGAGGGTTTGAGGTAGTGCTTCAGATGTATTAAGTCTGGGATGCCTGTTATGTGGTTATGCTACACAAAGAAGTCAACACCCTCAACTGCCGGCACTTCGCCTATCCACCACCTCATGCAGAACCTGGAAGCACCTGTGTGGCACCGTCCCCCACCCCTTCCCATTATCCTGAAGGAAGCCCAGGAATCCTCCGTCTCTATCCCCTATCTTGCCTCCTTCTACCTACTCAAGAACTCATCTTCTAAAACATTTTCCTCTTAGTTTTAGGAGCATGACATTCTCCATTTCACCCTCATCCTCACCCTTCCAAGTTTCACAATTCGTTTTATTACCTTGTCCTCCTCTCCCGGGTCACGCACTTGGAGAGCTTGAGGATTGCTCTTTGCTCTCTTTTCCATTCATGCCCCAGCCTAGCGATATCATCCAGTTTCATAATCTTAAATCTTTATAGCCTCGTGACTCTCAGAATTTTATCTCTATCCCCCAACCTCCCTCCCGAACTCCAGAGCTCTGTCTTGACATCTGCTTGACCTCTCCCCTCAAATGACTTTGGCTTCTTTAAAAGGAAAATGGAGGAGATTGGAGGCAAGAGAAAGTATATGAGGCCTTCAGAAGAAGGGCAGGCTCGTCCGTCCGAGCAGCATAACAGGATTGTTATGCACGGTCCCATTTGATATTTAAAGTGAAGCCCGTCATCCCTACTTCTTGATTTCCTCCTGCTGCTCAGAGTGTAGGAGCGGAGAAGGCAGATGGCTGTGAAGCTGTTATTCCTGTGTGACAAAATGCCTTGAAACCTAGTAGTTTGAAAGAACAGCAATTTTATTCCATCTCACAAGAGCAGGAATTTAGGCAAGTGTCAGCTGAATGAGTTTGCTCCCACTGCCAATGATGGTCAGACGTACTCAGGCTGTCCCAGTGTTTGCTCCTGTGTCTGATACCTGGGTATGGATGGAGCAGTGGGCAGATCTCCTGAGACTGTGGATTCAAGAACCTGCCTAAAGTCTTTTCAGCTAGGAAGTTTCAGGATAACTGAACTATCTCAGTCCACTCAAACGGCTATTCAGTGTATCTCAGACAGGATACTCAAGGTGCTGGGAGATTCAGTATCTAAATAGGGCCTGTGCTTCATACATGGTACCTTCTATGTGTCCTCATGTGGCAGAAGGGAACAAACATGTTCTCTGAGATGTCCTAGTATCATTTCATGTGTGTGTTGTGTGTGTGTGTGTGTGTGTGTGTGACCAAGGATTAAACCCAGAGCCTTTGCACTGAACTACATCCCCAGACTTTCTTGTTTTTTTTTTTTTTTATTTAGAGAAAGGGTATTACTGAATCATTAAGTTGCCCAGACTTGGCTCCAATTTTCAGTCCTCTTGCTTCAGTGTCCCAGAAGGCTGGGATTATAGCAGGCATGTGCCAATTTTTCTGGCTTGGAACCTTTTTGGGGGAGGAGGGGTACCAGGAATCCAACTCACAACCTTGTGCTTGCCAGACAAGTGCTCTGCCACTAAGCTATCTCCCTGGTGGAGCCTCTTTTGCAAGGGTACTAATTCTATTTGTGAAGATCCTTCATGACCTAGCCACCTCCTAAAGGCTCCAGTTCTTAACATTATTGCACTGGGGATTAAATTTGAGCATATGAATTTTGAAGGATCACAAGTATTTGGATTGCTGCATGGACTCCATACTTATTCAGCTGACTTCCCCAGAATGATGATCCCAAAGAAGTCAAGAGACAACTCCATGGTCATTTTACATCTAGTGGTTATTGACACAGCACTCTCTTGGCTATAATCAAATCATATGGCCACTTGGACCCAAGGGCAAGGAATTACATTCCACTGCCCCATAGAGAACAGCACAGTCATACTGTAGAAGGATTTGCAGAAGTCAGGAAGGGACTGAATCTATGATCATGTCATCTAAGTACGAAATGAATTCAGGAAAGCCTTAAGAGGGATGTATTGCTAGGCAAAGTGTAGGTTTCAGTACATTAGTGGTCTTGATGAGCTCAAGGAATTTATAACAGAAGGATTAGAGCAACATAGCACACTTGTCAGAGAATAGATACTTAACAGAGATTTGGATGATGTCTTAATTACTTTCTCATTGCTAAGACCCAATATCCAAAACCCACAACTCTAAGGAGGAAAGTTTTATTTTATTTCCTCCATCTTTGTAGAGGTTTCAGTCCATTGCTGGCTGGCAGTACAGTGTGAGAGAGAGGCACAGCGGAGGAGAAACAGCTCATGGCAGGGCAGCAGAAAACAGGGTTTCCAAGGGGGGATGGAAGGACCTAAATCCTTCCAACCCACACCCCCAATGACAAACCTCCTTTGAGCAGGCTTCCCCTCCCAATGTTACATTTAGGTATAAACTAAACACCCTCATCATCCAATCACCTCCCAGAAGTCCCACCTATGAGCATGTGAGGCTTTGAAGGAACATCTAGATATAAACTATAGTACATAAAAATGACTTTTGTAGGGCCAGGGATATAGCTTAGTGACATGACACCTGCCTGGCAAGCACAAGGTACTCAGTTTGATTTGTGGTACAAAAGAAAAAGACTTTTATAAATGACCAAGTCCAGAGTGAGACTGGGAAATGGATGGCTGAAGTGAAGGGAAGGGAAGGATTCTTAGTAATCAGTTCCAAGGACAAACAGCCAAGGGTCAGAGGGGTTATCCATGTTAATAGTGAAGTCTCTGAGGACTTCAGTGAGGACAAGGGCTGAAGTGGAGAGGAAGGTTGTGCACTGAAGTCTGTAAGTAAGTGAAGGTAACCCAGGAAGCCAATTCAAGTCACTATAAGGAGGACCTGGAGGCAACATGGATACATGGATTTATCTTTGGCCCAAGAGATACAGAGCCTGTGTATAGTAAGTAGGTGGTGAGTATAAGGAGAAAACACCAGGTGAGGATAGGAGTGTTGGAGTAAGGACCCGGAAGGTGGAAAGATATCACTAGGAGAGACCTAGGGCAAAGCCCTGAAGAAGAAGTTGTCATGCCAAACCATCCTGACCAGATCCCTCAATGCCTTTCCTGGCTGCAGCCTGAGGAGAGAAAGAAGTCTCCCTGCACCCCAGCAACCTCCCTTCCTGAAAGAAGGCGGTTGGAGCCTTGAGTGCAGCTGCTTTATTTTCCATGCTAAGAAGTCACTGTTCCTGTCTACTATCCCTGCCAGGGGTCCTGCTTATCCCACCGACCCCCTTCCAACAGCCAACCCTCACATCATCAGCACATGCTGCTCTTGCATCCTGGGTCTGTGAAGTAGCACCTGGGGCTGGTGTCTGCACCCAGGTTCCCTGAAAGGACACAGAAAGAAGGAAATCCTTCCCACTGAAGGTTTACAGCACACCAAGATATCAGCATCTGTGGCCACTTCCTCCTGGTACCTGGCTCTTCTTCCTTCTGCTCATATCCATTTTCTCATGTGTATCCACTGTCTCTCATCATCCTGTCTTCTTGGTCCCAAGATATGGCTCTCCCCCCCCCCCCAGACAACTGCATATTCTTGTCATAGAAGGGCAAGAGAATGAAGAATCCTGACTTGGCTTAATTGATGACTCCCCTTCTAACATATTGGAGGAGTCACTGTGAACTCCTTCTGTAACACCTGGGGCAGGAAAGCTGGATAAATAGGCAACAATGCTCCCCACACACCAGAAACGACATTGCCTCCAAGCAGAACCCTCCTTTTCTCAAAGTTTACCAAAAACAAAAACTTTCTGATGCCAAAAACAGCATCTGTGCCAATCACTGACGTGAAGAGCCTGCCTCACACAAAGCCAGACTAACTATTTAAAGAAAACAACTCCCCCCCCCCATGAAAACGTGCTAGAAGGAGCAAAAATAGCTCTTGCGAGGCCTTTTTGAAATAGCTGGGCATGCAAAAGAGAGCAGGAGGCAAACAGTCACAGGAGTCAAAAAAGGAAATATGGAAATGGGAAGTGGAGGCTGACAACATGAAACTGGAGAGAAATGCTCAAGCGAAACTAGGGGTAATGTGCAAACTGCTCTTTTCCTTCACCAACTGGAGTATGGAACATGAAGAGCAAACCAAACTCACATTAGTGACTACAATGACTGTAGTTTACAGATGAGAACTTCCTAGTTGGGCTTAGTTATTTTCTCAGTTCATTTTCTCTTACAGTAACTAAGTGCCCGAGACTAGAAAAATTATTTCAAACAGGTTTATTTGGGCTTGTGGTTCTGGAAGCTGGGAAGGTGCCAATATCTTCTTGGCTTTGAGAGGCTGCCTATGGAAGAGGAGATAAGAGGAAGAGACAAGTGAATTCATTTTATAATGGTCTGCTCTGGCAAGTCTGATCTACCCTCATGAGACCAAATCCATTCACTTGAAAATCAATCCAAGTCTTAAGAAAAAAAACTTTTGCCCGCACTGGTCTTGAAATTGTTCTTCTCCTTCCTTGGCCTCCCAGAGAGCTAGAATTGCAGGTGTGGCCACCACATTCTAATCCCCTTTAAAAGGATCTGCCTCTCATTACAGCTACATTGACGAACAAATTTCAACCTGCATTTGGTGCTAACAAACCATACTAAAACCAAAACATTTACTTAGTTGTTCAGTGTCTTTGACATAGGTTTTGGGCAACAATGGAAGTTACAGAATAATAGGTCGAAGACACTACTGTGTGTACTTTTAAAAAAAATGTATTTGGTACAGGGTCTCATTACACAGCTCGCAGTGATCTTCCTGTTTCAGCCTCCCCAGCACTTGGAATATAGTTGTGCACCACCGTGCCCAGTCTTGGGGGCAGCTTGGCTCATCCAGAGCAGGGCTGGCACAGCTTGTGGTATTGGGGATCAAGAATCCGTGTCCTTGCGCTTGCGTACACAGGCACTTAGATCATTGAGCTATCTCCTGAACCGTACTGTGTGTACTTTAAGATGTACATACCTGTTTGTGTGTGTACATTGAACCTGATAGGAGACCAATACAACTGATAATGAATGTTTGTTGGGAGCAGGACCAAGAAAGTAGCTTCCTGCTCATTGGTCTTTTAAAAAACATTGTGTATCATTCAAATAGTGTGCATATTACCTATTAAAAGAAGAAACAGGAAGAAAAATAGATAAATATTTTAAGCCCCTAAAAAACACCCAAACATATCTTCTGAACTTTGTACAAGAATAAACAGGGGCAAGGGAATTTTAATCCTAGCCTTAACCCTCATGCAAATTTTATGTCCAAACTCCACATTACTTCAAATCTCAAACCATGACCTGAGAAAGTACAATTCCACAAATGGATTGATTTCATTTTCCTTCCCTCTGTCTGATCCTCGTGAGGTTAAATCTCAACTTGGAGATGTGTTATACAGACGAAAGCGATCCACTCAAATGTGAATTCCGCTCGGTAAGTCATTACGTGTCAAAATTTTAAGGGAGCAAATTACCACTGTGCCCCCTTTTTTAATTAATTGGGGTTTCTTTGTGTCTCATGAATTGGGGTTTCCTCTTAGTGTCATCAAAACCCTAAAATGCCTTACACTTTGCATTTCTATAACCCTTTAAGTATGGTACAGTCCCAATGAAGGCTCAATCTTCTTGAAATTAGCATTTTTCCTTTCTCCAGTAAACACAACTTTGCATGTCCAATAGTGAATAAAGAACTGTAAAGTAATGAAAACTCAGTAGAGCAATTTAAGCTAAGGAAGCGATCAGTAAAACTTGTACCTCCATATCAACCTGAGGTAGCTATTGTCCTCCAGACCATAAACAAAAGGCAACACAGACAAGCCATTACCTTGAGGAAAAACATTACAAAATTCAGTGTCCATACACAGAATAGAAACAGACATCATACCCAAAGATTCTCACACTGTGTGAAGAAGCATATGGAGGGCTGGCCCACCCTTCCTCCTCACCCCATTACTATTTTTGGTAAGCAGTATTTCACACCATTCTCTGGAAGGTTTTTCATTTGGCTGCGATGTGGGACAGATGGCTTCAGGATGTTCCCAACAAGGCTCCCTGAGCTGCCTGGCTCTCCCACAGTGGGGAATCTTGCAGCTCCATTTCTGGAGGAACTTGGCCACTTTCTGTTCTTGAAGATTCTTTTCCTCCAAGCACACGTGCAAGACACCACAGTTGCTTAACTTAAGCAATGGCAATTAGGCAAGTAAGGCAACCCCCCAGTAGGGACCACAAACGTAAGACTTAGGATGGTCCTATGGAATCATCTAAACTAGAAATGCCACCCCTGGGGCAGAGCCTTCCCAAGCCAGCCAGGAGCTGCACACACACACACACACACACACACACACACACACACACACAGATTGTTATAATACTTTTCCCCAGCTTCAGACACAGGTTCTCAGATGACAATGCCAGATGGGCCAATTCCTGCCACTTACCTGACACTGGTTCCCTGTTCCTCTGCTGCCTTTTGGCCACTCTCCCAGTTAGAGTTATTTTTAAATGCTTGCCTGGTATATTGCCTCATCTTTCCAACTGGTCTACTTGTTCTGAGTATGTCTTCATTCCAGCATTGCCACCTATTGGTAGTCCACACCCAACACAAAGTTCTGCAGAGTCACCATCACACCTCCTGCAAGCTACAGACTTTGTAGCTGAGATGGAAATGACCAAAGAAAGTAGAGAGCTGAGCAAGTACATTCTGGGCAGTGAAAAGTATATGCAAAGTCTCTGAGGCTGAGAAGCTTGGAGGCAATCATACCTCAAGTGACAAGGGTTGTACAGAAAAACAGCCTCGGGGTCAACACGGGAGAGCAATAAATCAGTGCTATGCCTGTGTGTAAGAAGACAGCGGCCAGCCTGTGGTACTATTGGGAAAGAGCAATACTGGGAGGCTGGGCCTAATGGGAGGAAGTTGGGTCATTCATTGAGAGTGCAGCTTTAAAAGGGAGTGTGGGGGACCTGGCCTCTTTACCTCCTTGCTTCCCATCTGCCATGAGGTGAGTGACAGCACCAGGGCACTCGTTCATCATGATATACTTCCTTTTCACAGGCCCAATGTAATATGGTCAAGCAACCATGGACTAAGAACTCTGAAACCATAAGCCAAAATAAGCATTTCTCCTTATAAATTGTCCCAGGGGCTGCTTCGTGGAGAATGGTTTGGGACAAGGGATAAGATGAGTCTGGAAGAGAAGACAGTCTAGGGATGCAACAATAGAGGTTTGCAGTGAGTGAGCACCATTGGAAGCAAAGAGAAGAAAACAGACTCAAGATTCATGTGACAGAAAGATTAGAAAGAATTTACTGGTGGATCAGATGGGTGAGCTATAAAGTAGGTCCTTGTCTGGGGCATCTGGGAGACGGTGGTCACTTGGACTCAGATGCTTATGACTGTTAGAGAAACACATTTCAGAGTAAAAACCTGAGTTTGGTTTCAGATGGGGAAAGTTTGATACATTTAAGTGAGATAGCCAGAAGACAACTAGCTGTATAGGAATGGATCTGAAGTTCTGGGGAGAGATGCAGGCTACGAACAGAAATCTGGAGCTCCTCAGCGTGTGGATAGGCTTCAAATCATGGCAGTGGAGCTGAGAGCTCAGGGCATCCTGGACGCTCAGGATGTAGCCATGGGTCCTCCCTGAAGCTGAGCTCACTGCTTATCTGCTCCCCGACCCCATTCAGAAGGGGCTCCTGGAATCCCCGCTCTCCTGCTAACCACTGAGAGCTCTTACAAGCTGTCTTTTCCAACATGCTTTAAGCTTCTTCGGGACGTGTTTTAAAAGATTGGTTTTGAAATCTGAAGTACAGAAAAATCCTCATAATCAGGGGAAAGGTGCAATGTACAAACCAAAATGGTTCCCAGTTGCGGGCGCGCTCTCCAGGCTGCGCTGCACGTACGGGAGCCGAGACGGGGCGCTTCAGCAGGAAGCCCGCCAGCTCGGTTCAGGGCAGAAGCTGCTCATCTATCTAACAGCATCTGATATCAGCACCCGGATTTCCTGCCCCTGCCCTGAAAACCCTCTGCGCACCCCCAGCCACAGCGAGACTCTGCACAAGGATCACAAGCCAGACTAGAAGGGAGCTGCACAGGAAGGACCCGCTGAAAGCGGCGGAGAGAGATTGATGCCCAGAGCAGGGCCGTCCCGGCATGTGTTCGCCATCTGTCAGGCGAAGGGAGCCGCGCCAGCCCTACTGGTTCCTCGGAATTAAAAGAATATTCTTTAGCGTGATTGACACTCTGGGCAGCATTAGCCAAGGTGGCTGGGCTCTGGGATCCAGATGGGATGCAGCCCCCGCCCGGGAGATGCCTCTGAAGGGCTGGGCCACCCAGGGGACGTGGGGGCGGGGGTCTCCAGGGCCCCCAGGAGAGTGTGGCTGGGCAGAGCCAGGCAGGCCCAGGCCTGAGCGGGGACTTTTGTATGTACTTCCAAGCCAAGGGCAAGCCTGGGAGAAGATGCTCCTCACATGTCCCAGCCCCGTAGGGTCCTGTGAACAGCAACGTTGCCAGGCTCGCAACAGAACAATGAGCTCCAGGCCTCTTCCTGAAAACATCTGTGGATGCACACGAGGTGTGATCAGAATATGCAGTGCGTGCTTACATAAATATGCTCATTACGATCAAAGACACGTTGCCATTGATAACCCTCAAAATACACCCCCTCACTTGGAACGCGTCAAACCCAACCTTCTCGCCACTTTCTTTTTAAAAAAAAAATTATTATTGTGTGTGTGTGTGTGTGTGTGTGTGTGTGTGTGTGTGGCTGGCTCAGTCCCCCCACCCCACCCCTAGGGTGGGGCTGGCCCTGCATGTGGTGCTGGGGATCAAACTAGGATCCTTGCAGTTCCCTAAGCTGGCCTGAGCAGGTGCTTTAGACAGCTGAGCTGTCTCGTTGGCCCTCTTGCCACTTTCTGAAGCAGCGTGGCTCCCGTTTGTACTACTAGCTGCGTTATCATGGCTGCCTTTATGTCCTGAATTGATTCAAATGGTCACTGTGACTTCAGGAAAGAGCCAGAAGTCACATGGTGCTAGATCTGGTATGTAAGGTGGATGGCATGTTTCCAAGAGCCAAGCCAGGCCTGGTGGTTCCCCCTGGAATCCCAGCACTCAGAAGGCTGAGGCAGGAGGATTGCCACAAGTTCCAGGCTGGCCTGCATGACATACTGAGTTCAAGGCCAGCCTGAATTATGTAGTAAGACCCTGTCTCGATCACTCACTCATTCACTCACTCAGTCAATCAACAAGTGTATATGTTTTTAAGAGCCTGCTTTTCCAGGGGATAGTATGAGGTAGGAGTAGTCACTGAATTTTTTAATTACATTTCAGAAGGCCTTGAACCTCTGTTTTTAAACTACTGAGATTTGGAGTTGGATTTTTTTTTCTTTGGTGAAGCCCAGCTTCTCCTGACTGATGGGCTCCCTAACTCTTACCATCACCCTGTCATCTTCATGCACCCCACATGGTTTCAGATGTTTCTATGGGTATCTTGGGAAATATCTTTGTAGCAACAAATTCAGAGTAAAAGCCAGAAAATATTTAATTAAAGTTTATTAATGTTATGACTTGTGTCTAGATGTCCCCCAAAATCTGATGTGGACACAGAGGGAACTTTTCTCAGACGTGGCTAGATCCGGAGTGGGAGGTGCTAGGATTGATTCATGGTGCAAAGCCAGGCGCAAGTGCACCAAGATAAAGGGAGTGAATGCTGCCTGCCCTGGGGAGCCTGGATAAGGTAAATGGGCCAGAGAGACACTGTTACGGTCCCTTGTTGCTTTTGCTACCTTGTGTACACCATAAACTGTTCCTCCTCCCTGGTACCACTCTGCCTTCGAACCAAAGGCTGAGGAAGCCTTTCCTCCTGTAGATGTGGATGTCAGGTATTGCATCTCAGCAATGGGAGAAAAGTAACTAGCATCTTAGCATTTGACTTAACCTCTCTAGAAATGGATTGATAAAAATCAAACTTCAACTCAGCACCATTTTGTTAATGAACAAAAACGAATTCTGTTTCTTTGAATCTATTCTAAACTCATCGTGAGAAGTCCTGACCAGATCCTAGAGCCCTGGCTGAGAATAGAGATTTGCCTGGGTGGCTGGGAGGGGCCCTCTTGGTTCCCAGGACATTTCCAATGTGGCTGCTAAAGACTCAACATCTTTCTAGTAAGCATTCCCCTGAGATGCCCACAGTGGCTCCTAATGCTGAATCTTACACTTCCTTCCTTGTCATCAGCTACTCAGAACAGGCTCTTTGCATCTGAAAGTGACCCAAGGAAGCCAGCGTCTGATTTAGTGCTCCTCTCACAGCTCAGCACTCTTAGCAGGCAGAAGTACTAGCCACCGAGCATGTCTATGGGCACCCAGTCACTTGTCTCTGTCTCTTTGGCGTAATTTGAAAAAGTACAGAAGTTTATTTTATTCATGATTCTGGCTGCTGGAAAGTCAAAGAGTGTGGTACTGGCAATGGATGGGGACTTCGCACCGCATGCGAGCATGGCAGAGATGTCATATTACCAGGTAGATAGAGACAGAGTGCCAGTCATTTGTGCCATCATAAAGACCCTGCCTGTATGAACTCACTTAACCTTAATCATTTCCCACCAGGCCCACATCCAAACACCTTCTGACTTTAGGGTTTAGCCCTCCAACACATTATCTTTGGGATGACACATCCAACCCACAGCAATCTTTATCCGTGATATTATGAAATTTAGTCAAATATATTACACTGGGTGTGTTTCCAGTCATTGTGGGGGACACTAATTGCTTTTGATCTAGAAAAACACTATCCATGGAATGTTCTAGAATGACAGAAGTGTTTTATGTCTGTGTTGTCCAGTGGACCAAGACACTAGCGTGGCACTTCCTGTGGCAAATGTGGCCAATGTGATGAAAGAGGTGACATTTTACTTTTTAAGTAATTTGAATTTTAATTTAGTAGTTACCATATCAGATGGTACAGATCTAGAAATCCATCCATAAGTTCTGGTGAAGTGTATTTTTATTACCCCTTCTTTCTCTGGTTCCATTTTTGGATTTTTCACTCTTAGATAATTGTGATTGATGCCCTGCCTTATATTTTATTCCCCCCTACCTTAGCCCTTTTTTTTTCCTTTCCTTTGGAACATTTTCTTTATTTTCTATTGTGAATTTTCTGTTATTTTATTTTGCTTGTTTTCTTTAAGCTTCAAAAACTCTTCCTACTGTCTTGCTGATTCTTTTTTAAGAATTGTGTTCGTGATGTGCATATGTGTTAGTTACCTTAGCTTTTGGAGTTTTTGTTTACTGTTTATATGTCTGTTGTGAGTTTTCTCTTTCCTGTGTGTTCCTTTTACTCTGTCTGGCATGTCACTGGTGCCCTCTAAAGTCTGGCAATTCAGAGCTATTTGCTCATCTTTAACACTGAAGTGCTAAATGTCTGATTGAAAGTTTTGTGTGGGTCCCAGCCTCACAGCTAGTGGAGTCCCCCTTAGCGTCATTAGACGATACCTCAGCCTTCCAGCTGGAGACCACTTCAATGCCAGGGTCAGGAATTCCTTTCCCTTGGCCTATTTAGATTCCCAAGAAAGGAATCCTTCAGTCTAGTGTTAGCAGGAGGTCATGGGTAAGGCTACCAGTGTGTGTGTCTGCCTCCTAATATTCTGAGAGCAAAAAAGGTGAAGAAAGCAGAATACTCCACCATTCCCTAAGAAGATGTTCAGAGAAGTG
Source organism: Ctenomys sociabilis (assembly GCA_004027165.1). NCBI lineage: Eukaryota > Metazoa > Chordata > Mammalia > Rodentia > Ctenomyidae > Ctenomys > Ctenomys sociabilis. The sequence goes on along the minus strand of PVKA01037207.1, from coordinate 8,893 downwards.
CTCAGTTTTGTCCTGTTCTGTGCTGTGCTGCCTTGTGTTCCCTAATCCAGAGCAGAGGTGGCTCCATTTCCCCATAATACAGTAGCCCCCAGCCTCTGTAAGGGAGGGGGTGCCAGAGGCCAGGGTGCACAGGCAACTCCATTTAGATCTTCACCGACCCTTGGTTTTGGTTCTCCCTTCTGTGGCAGACCTGACAGATTCTGGGGACAAGTAAGCCTTCTCACTGGGCTCCCTTCTGCTAGCATTCGGACCTGCTCCATTACTACTTCCCTGGCTGCTCCCATCTATTAAAGACTTCCTGAACTCTATCTTGCACTGACACCTCGGGTTTTACCTTTGCATTTCTTTTACTGTCACCTCACTCAGTTTTCTGGAGGACAAGGCGATCAACATGTGTAGTCAACCCATCATGTTTACAGAGACTTCTCTTTGTGTTTTAATTTCAAATCCAAGTCCCCTCCATGCCTTCTCTCCATCAGCGGGTCCCATTTGCCTGCCGGTGTCTCCCATGATTTATTCACTCTAGTGAATGTCACACTTGTTGCCAACTTCATTTTCATGTGTCCCTTGCTCTCTCACTTCGTTCTCCCTCCATTCTTACCTTTTATTGATCTGGCCCCCGATCCCAGCATGTCCACGAATCATTCCCTGACTTGTTCCGTTCATAACAAAATTTTTATCCTCAAATTCTTTTGCCAACTATACTTCCCACATATATTCTAACCCTATTCACTTATTTATTTAAGCATTCATGCATTCCTTTACTTGTTAGTTGGAAACTTATAGGTATTTTAGGCATTGTATTAATGTACATAAATACAGCAATGTGACAAATATTACAAGATTGTGAGGCAGAAAAGAGAAAATTCAGAGTACGGATGTATACTGAAACCAAGAAGGAGATGATACAAGAGCACAAACATCACATACTGAGCTCCCCATGTCCAATACATCTAAAACTGCACTCCAAGTTTTCTAGAAGTCAATCCAAACTCGGTTATATCCAGAAATGAATGGTCACCATGACATGATAAAATCTATCCACTGACAGTTTGAACATCCAAGCTCCACCTACTGCTAGAGAAAGCAGTGGTTGCCCACGCGTTGCACATTCTCATTTTCCATAAAACACACCCTCGACTATATCATCTCAGACATAAGAAAGTGGGCTCCATGGGACTACTGTGGAGGGGTCATTGAGCTTTCCTACTTAGTGTACCAAAGAAGACTACTGTACCCCATGACCAAAAAATGCTTGATATGTTTTCAGAGGGAAGACACTGGCCACCAAGCTAACTTAAGATGGCTCTCCCACTGAAAGACAAGCAGAGACTCGAGGAAAAAGCACGAGGCTTGAGTTACAGGACAAGCTTATCTTTGGTCTTTACAGAGCTCTCTGGTTTCTCTGTATCCTTCATTGTCAAATGAAGAAATGCCCTGTCTACAGCTCAGGTTAATGAGAATCCGCTGAGTTAATATCTAAATGCTGTGCAAATTATAAGACACTCTTATAGACCCTCATTACCTACAGGTTCCATATTCATGGATTCAGCCAATGTGGGTCAAACGTATATGAAAGAAAAAAAAATCCATTTGATCCCTAGCAGTTAAAAATATAGAAAATTCCCAAACCTAGAGCTCAGATTTGCTCCCCGCCAGGTACAGCTTGGAATCTGCATGGATGTCGTCACACGTGGCTGCAGCCTGCCGCGTCTCCCAGAACTTCATAGACCTCAGCTTCTGGCCAGACTTATTCACCTGTCAGCAGCCCTGCGGTGACTGAATTTGTACTGAATGCACACACTTTCCTTGGGTCATTATTCTTTAAAAAAAAAATAACTATTTACATTGCATTCATTATTGTAAATAATCCAGAGATGATTTAAAGCATGTAAGAGGATACATGCAGATTATATAGAAATATGATACCATTTAATATAAGAGAATTGAACCACAGGTTTTGGTATACATGGGGGGCCTTGTCATTAATCTTTTAAGATGACTACACACAAATGCAATGTCTTATGGTCTGTGATTTTTCCTGCAGTTTAGATTACCCTTTGAGCAACTAGACTGTCAAGTCTCCCATGTTTTGAAGACGCAAAAAGAAACATACACCCAACACACTACAAAGCCTTACAAAATGTCAGGCTGAGCGGGGTCCTAAAATGTAACTGAGCTGAAAATTCAGAGCTTAACACAGCAGTGGAAGTGACATGGGTCAGGTTGGCACAGGAGGCCCCTGTCCTCCACCACCCCAGATGCCTGCAGCGACATGTGAGGTAGAAAAAAAGTCTACAGAGAATGAAAGGACCTGTTCATGCATCGGTCAGGTAGTAGCAGAGCCTTTCTGAGTTCCTAAACATGGAGGCTTTGTCTAATCACGGACCATAGCGAGAAGTCAGGTGGACAGAGCTGTCTGTTATTTGTAACTGCTATGTCCATGTCCTCGCACATATGCATCTAGGGTATGAAGGGTCTCTCGTGGCTCAGTGGCTCCGGTGGTACTTGTGGCAGGTAAATGACAGTCACAATAAATGAAATGCTGCTTTTGGTAGAGGAGGCTGAACAAGTTCTTCAAGTTGGATTTCAAGCTGTGTTGAAGAAAAGGTGCTTTTAAGGAATCTTTGTCTAAAACTTTTCAATGTAAAGTCCTTGGTGTAGGGTCTTTTTGGTGCCTAACAGCAACAGCCACAAAAACCATTGTCTTTTTTTTGTCTGAAATCCCTAGAGCAGAAGTCACTCTGCTCTCATGGGCAATGTCTTGAGTAAGGAGTAGGAGCCCAAGAAGGCTGTTTCCTGCCATTTCCCCAGACCCTCCCTCACTTTACCTGTTGGACAGAGGCTTGCCAGCTCAGCGGTCACCACAAGAGGCAGCCGAAGGCAGAGAGTGGACAGCAAAACCCACTTAGGGCCACATCCCTGGCTGATGCCTGAATGATTGTAGTGTGCATGGCCCTGGGCCAGAAGGTCACCAGCACCAAAGCCTCAAGTGGAGTTGCTGTGACTCCCACTGCTATAGCTCACTGACTCAAACTGCCTTCCAGGGAAGACATCTAAGGGGTTGGGGGGAAAACATCGTTTTTGTAACCTGTTAAAAGCATAAAAAAAAAGCCTAATAATTATCAGTCCAAGCAACAATGAAGCCAGAAACTAAGAGATCTGTGATGATTTGAAGTCCGTTAGCTCTCAGGCATCTGCCAAACTTCTCACACTGGAGCCCTAACTTTTACAGCGTCTGGGAGCCTCAGGGAGAAAATGATGCTCAGGGACCACCCAAGGTGGGAAATCCCATAGAAAGTGCGACCCACTAGGTGGCCTCCCCGCCCCTCCCAGGAGACTGCAAAGAAAAGCTGCTGGGGCGCTGAGCAGAGCAGGTGAAAGGAAAGCCATTCAGGGTGAGCTGAATCCGCGAAGCAGCCCCGACCTGTGTTTGCAGCCGAATACACACACACACCCTCGAATTGTGAGCTAAGCTGAAACGTCCCAGGCGAAGGGTGGCCTCGGTGGCAGGGGGAGATGCAGATGCTCTCCGAAGAATGCTGCCTCGTTCCAAGTCCTGACGAATATCCACAAACAATCTAGGGACAGGGAGAGAGCGAAGAGCAGAAAGCAAAACACGCACAGAGAGAAAGGTGGCACTGAGTGCAAAGCAGAAGAAACAAAGGGGTGGGTGGCTGCCACCCTCGGACAGGAAGCTTGTGGGCTCCGCTATAGAGGGACCACCTTCGATCTCATAACACCAAAACCTTGAATCATTGTAACCAAAATAGAATATTAAAATGTAGGGGTAGTGGACTTATGGCACAAAGGCTGCGGCGGGCCATTTGTATTATTGAAAACTCTAAAAGGTTCAGCACCACCGAAATAGGAGGTTGTCCCCAACATGCAGGGTCCCAATAGTTGGCTGACTGAGCCTTTGGTTCCCTGAAATTTGAAGTTCCTGGGAAATTAGAGCGACTGTTCTTTCCTCCCGCTGTGCCCTAGGTTAACCTAAATCATGAGAAAGGTCGACCGTCCTCCTTTGGAAGATGGTTTTCTATATCTATAGATTCAACCAAGCTCAGCTAGAAAGTGCTCAGAATAAATTTGCAACTGTACTATACTTTCCTTGCTGGCATTATTTCCTAGGAGATGCAGTAAAACAACTGCTTACATAGCTTTCACATGGTATTGTGTATTATAAGTCACCTAGAGATGAGTTGAAGATGTGCGTATGCTATATGCAGGTGCTGCACTGGCATTAGATACAAGGATGCAAGCACCTGCGCTTTCTGCTCTGTGCCAGGACTTGGAACCAATCAAGAGACACACAATCAAGTGACAGTGTATTTCCAGCTCCTGGGCCCTCGATGCTCCCTGTGAATAACCACCTACCTCCTCACACCTAAAGCCCACCTCGCTGTTCTTCAGATCATAGGATCTGGGGGCTCCCACGGCTCATTTCCCTTTCTGCCAATCTGAGTAGTGGCTCCAGGTGATCGAAACAGTTTCTGTCTGCTTCAGGTTCTTCATCCTCTTCTCCAGACAACCATTTTTTACCTCAGTAACAGCATCTAGGACCCTGTGAACGCCAACTTAGAGCCCTCCAACTTAGAGCCCTCCACATTCCCCATCCTCTAACTGCTCTCACCCACAGTGCCTCCCACCTCCCAGGCCTCCCTCATCCATCCAGTCCTCTCTGCTGCCAGCCCTGTGTCCAGCTGGCCATAACCCACAGGGATTTTTGCCTCAGGCCCTCAGCCATGCTGTGCTCATGGCATGCTGTCGCCTCAGCTCCTAGTCAGTCTCTACTGCAGCCCTCATCAGAGGAGGACCTGTACTGTGAGTCTCCTGGACATCCCTTCCCTCTCTTCTGGTACCAACCCTCAAGTCTTACTCTGGGCACCACCGCTGTCCTACTATCAGCCAGAGAGGTTGCACTGAGACCCAACTGCTCTAGAGGCAGGCCCATGGCCCAGGCTTTGCAGATGAGGGGACAGCCTCCCCTAGCCACACTGATTGGTGCAGGAGTGGAGGGGTGGTCCAAGCCAAGCGGGTCAAGGCCAATCGATGTCAGCCCTCTCTTTCTTGCTATGCTTCAGGAAAGAGAGATACACTCACTAGCTTTCCTGTAGGGTTTTCCAACTGATAAGATCTAAGCACATAGCAATTCTGGCACTCCTTGAAAGAAGCCAGAGTAGAGAGTGGGAGAGTTTAGGAAGCATTTAGTAAGATTGAGGACCTGAATTCAGTCCCCAGCATCCAAAATAGTTTTTGAAAAAAAGAGAAAAAAGGAAAGAGATAATAAAATGAAAGGTTTAGAGAAAGAGAGGATTCCTCATATCATCTGATCTTCTGGGTTCAGTCCTAACTAGGCAATTCTCTGGACCACTGTGTCATAAATGCAAGTGCTGCTCTTGCTCTTTTTCTTTGCTTCAGATTTTGTTGGAGTCCTGTGACTTGCAACCTAATATACTCACAGTACTAGTCACGCCTTCATCTAGCTCATTCTCCTTAGGGTCACTCTTTCCTGGACCACCTGTGTCATTAGCCCTATCCCCGCCAGATGAAGCTACATGGAACTGTTGCCCTTCCCACCCATGGAGCCCATAGCAGGGCAAGCCACGCCATGCACACTACCCATGCCCCACTGTCTTTCGCTTTGTCTTTCATCAGCTCATCCGTGCAATGATTTTTTTCATCCCAACCTCTTGAGTCTTGCCCAGAGGGAGGTCCCAAGGCACAAAATTCTGGAAGAGCGAAGGGCTTCACCTGCTTCCAGCTTCTTCCTCCACCCTGTGCTAGACCTAAAGCATCCACAAGAATCACACTTCTCTGTAGGCCAGGAGGATAGGAAGAGAAAAGCAAAAACAAAGAAAGAGTCACACTTCAGTGACAAGGTAGGGAGGCCACACTTTAGCATATTGACCTGCTCATTTGTGTCAGGGGTTAACAGCCACCTTCCAAAGGGAATGGAGGTTACAGGACAGAGGAAAATAGCCCTCACGGTGAAGTAGTGGTCTCCCCCCAGTGAGGAGCCATGAGTGATTTCCCCCCTTCCTCATTACTGTATCTTTTAGATTACCTCAAATATACAATGTGTATGAGAAACAGGATTTTCCCAAAGTCTCCGAGTTACCTCCAGAAAGATTCCACGGCTTAAAGATGGCAGTGGCTACTCAATAAAGTGGCGAAAGTAATAAGTGCCCCCTACCTCCAGGTAGGATGCCCTGCCCCTGTGGGATCCCGGCCAGTTTAGACTTGATGGAATGTCAGGAAAGCCCATGCTCGGGGTTTTCCCATGACATGCCTGGCCCCCCTTCTCCACAACTCCCAAAATGAGAGAGACTAAGGAACTATTCCAGAGTAGCAGGAACTGTGATCATAGCCAGCGGGCAAAGGTGTGGTCCAGAAATGGGGCATTAGAGATACACCTGGCCACAACGGTCCAGGTCTGCGGAGAATGATCTGTGTGGTATCTATGTTAAATTCCTGACTTGACCAGAAGATTGCAATTATTTTTTAGGAAATGTAACTTGACCCAGTTAGAGTAAAAGGGGACATGGACTAGCCTACAGGACGCACGGAAACCTTTGTGCAATTTTTGTGCTGTTTTTAGTAGTCCCAAATCACTTCAAAATTACAGGTTAAAAAAGAAGATAGATATGAAATCTTCAATCTAAAAAAAAAAAAGCAATTAGAAAGAAAATGTGTCCACAGTGATAGACTGTGCTATGAATCCAAGGGATGGATTTCTACTGTCAGCACAACTTCCAACAGACAGCTGCTGAAGAAGAAAGAACAAGAACCGAGCCTTGGGGAGCTGTTGGGAGCCCCAGACACAAAGCACTGATAAGGCCTGCAGGTCATCCTGGGCAGCCAGGCCCCCCAGCTAGCAAGGAGCGGCAGGCACTGCTAGAGCTAAGCAGACACAAGCCCGAGCAGCCAGTGTTTCTTTTAAGTTGAAACTTGCAGCTGGTGCACCCAGCCTGGGAGTGAGCTGCCCCTCGGCACTGCCACTGCCCCTCCTGGAGGGGCCAGGACGTGACAGCCAAGACCTCCTTTAGAAGAAGCGAAGGAGGCTGAATCTCAACATTCTGTTTAGATCAGCTCATGAAATGAAGTGAAATCTCAACTTCATGCTTGGTTTGCTTCATTTTTCCTTTTCTTTTTGTTTCTGGTGTGTGTGTGGGGGGGGCACTGGGGATCGAACTCAGGACCTTGTGCTTGCCAGCCAGGTGCTTATGCCACTGAGCTATCTCACCCATCAACTTCATGCTTGATAAGGAGACAAACTACAAAAGCAAACAACTGCTGGCCTCCACCAGGGTTTCTCACCAAGTCCATGGGTAAGTGCACGCTTTATCGGCCATAGGTCCATAAGCCTTGGACACCAGCTCCTTGTAAGGCACAGCACCAACCCCCTGGAGGTCCCCTGGAGAATCTTCCCTCCCCAGGGAGCCCGCACTAAATTGGAAGGCCTGCCAGCCCTTCATCCCTCCCCCTATGGGGTCCACCTGTGCAGACCTGACCAAGGTTCACAGTATGACAGCTACTGACACAGCACTTACTTGCATACAGAATGACAAGGAATCTGGACATTATTTAAGCCTGTGTGGGAACAAGCTTGGGTTATGTGGGAGTGGGAGTCACGGGATCAGTCTGAAAGGGCGCTGGAGGCACCAGTGTCTGTGGGCACTGATGGGAAATTTCACTACCTTAAAACATTATCTAGATTTGATCCTGGTTCCCCTTCAGGCAGCTGTTGTAGCAAGAGTCACAGGGCCAGTGAGCGCAGAGGGAAACGCCTGCGAGGAGAGAAACTACCCTTCCTCTCACTCCCTCTGTAATTTGGGGGGAGCAGCCCTCCTTATCCAGCTCCCTTGCCCTGTACGCAAATCCTTTTACTAATACATTAGATTAGATCTCTTTGCCGGCCCTTGGTCGTAAATACGAAGGGTCACACTGCCCTCTCGCGGCGTGTCAGGAGAAGTACACATTCCCGTAGGCCCCCCCCTCAAGGCACGGCTACCTGCTGCTGGAAGGTGGGAGAATAAATTGTGGTTGTCGCTGTTCTGGTTATGTAAGCACTGGCCTGCAGGAATGTTGTCACAGAGATTGGGAAGGACATGCCTTACGGGGGCTACGGGGGCTACGCGGGAAAGATGCAAAAATTCTCTACTCTTGGCAGCAAAGGGAAGAAATTAATTAAAACTCTAATGTGCATCACAGCGCTGTTAAGTCGCTCACAGATGATGCGCGGGATGGTCAAAGATCAATCGAAACCAGGGTGAACATTTACATTTTAAAAACTTACTATAATAAAAAAGATACATGGCTATCAAAATGCTCTCCCTGGCCCATCCCATCGTTCTGGACACTTTCTGAAGCAGTTCTGAAAATCCTCTCCTTTTTTGTGGTGTGATTTAAAAAAAAAAAAAATGGCGAATGCTGCTGCCAGGTGCTGTTCACCAGAAAGCAGGCTGGTAAGAGCAGCCCAGTGCGTCCCCACCCACCTTCCTCACCGGATCAGACACCACGTGACTTCTGGCTCCTCCCCAAAGTCAAAGTGACCAAGAACAGCAAAGAAAGGTAAATATGAGATCCGCCCAAGGGGCTGGGGAGATGGTTCAGTGGAATAAGCGCTTCCCTGGCAAGCGCAAGGGCCTGAGTTCAGTCCCTAGTTCCGCCAAACAAACAAACAACAACAACAACAAAAAAACCTAACTAAGAGATCCGCCAGGCGACTCTATGGGAGAGCTTCTGCTCTCTCCTGCGCCCCCCTGACAAGAACAGGCCCCGCCGCCAGTGAGTGTGTGGGAGAGCTTCTGTCTTCCATGCACCCGTGGGACCTCTCTAGACCAAAACTCATGAGTGAGACCCTCTACCATGCCTTTGGGACCCTCTCCAC
>PVKA01037206.1:0-21180 GCA_004027165.1 Ctenomys sociabilis | reverse complement strand
CAACAATCCTCCTGTCTCAGCCTCCCGAGTGCTGGGAATACAGGCATGCGCCACCACGCCCAGCTCCCTCTCAGCTGTTTTTTGATAAATGATAAGTGATACCTTTTCCCCATCGATTTTCTGCCTGGGGGCCTGAATGAACACCACTGAGGACACCATGAACAGTGGGCTCCATCCAAGCAAGGTCGTTACTGGGGCAGGTTCTAGCAGCTGAGTGTCCATAGTGTGTGAGTGGGCAGATGGGAGGCTTCTGGTAGCTTTAGTGTTGTCAGAGAGACACATGATACACTCTGCCTCACTCTCCATCTCTGTTGTCATCATCATCAGGCAGCTCTGTAATGCTGATTGTTAGACACCACAGAGAGGATGAGTCCTTCTCTCTTTGTTGGGCTCATAGCCCGGAGGGATGGAGCCCTGCAGCTGTAGCCAGTGGAGGCCAGTGAGTGCTCTGGGGTTGCACCTTCCCCAGTGTTGTGTTCCCTGGGAACAGGCTGTGTGAAAGGCAGATGCCATGTTTTTCTGTCAGCCCCACACAGGGCTGATTTTCCTGGCATGGGAAGCCTGTTGTGGTCATGAGAGATCATAGGTTGGGTGGTGGTTGATGCTTAGGAGCTGTGCCATGTGCCATGTGGCCACCTTTTAGACCTTCTTTTTTTTGGAACCGGGGATTGAACTCAGGCCCTTGCGCCTGCCAGGGAAGCGCTTATTCTACTGAGCCATCTCCCCAGCCCCCCTTTTAGACCTAAGAGTCATATAGACCATGCAGATGTGGCCCAGGAGACTTTCACACCCACAATGGAGGCTGGTGAGCCTGTCATCTGCTCTTTCCTCCTGCCATGGAGTACCTGCAGTTTAATTCCTATAAGCTAAGCACATGTGGGACCTGCTTCTCAGCCTCAGTGGAGCTTTGGTGAGCCTCAGCAACTGGTTCTGCATGGGAGGCAGGGAGATGCTCAAAAAATTGACATATGATAAGTTCATGAGGCTTAAGTCAAAGAGGGAGTTGGACAGATGGGGAGGGTACATGAGGCCTGTGTTCCTCAAAATGTGTTTTGTGAAATACTCGTTCCATGCGGCATTAATGGAGTATGGGAAAAGAAGAGGGTCAGGTAGTTTGAGAAGTTCTGGTACATTGGGTTCAGTGATTTTCCTCTTCCCTTAAAGGATTGCTCAGGGCCTCTCATCTTTGATGCACTGCTCCATATTGTGAGTCTTACAGAATAGGGTGTAGTATTTGGCATTTCTGAAATTTATCTTGGAGACCTGGGTAGTCAGGATTGGTAGCATATGCAGAGCACAAGGCTTGAAAGACCATGGCTAATTCAGGAAACTAGGCTTGCTTATTTGAGCAGACAGAGTGTAGGCAGGAAAAGCAGTACAGAATCTTGAGGGACCCTGGAGTTGTGGACCAGCTTCTGAGAACTGCTTTTAGAGGTGGCTGGCTGGTCTTTCCAAACTGTGGGCATTTTACAACCATCTGCTCTCTGTCTTGGGGTTGGTGCTACATGTGTTCTGACTTAATATATTTTTATAATCCATTTTTAAAATTTTGGATCAATATAAGGAGGTTTGTATCACCAAGGCCAGTGCAAAATTGGTGTCTCCTCTGTAGGTAGAATAAACATATATCTGCATGGCACACAGACGCTGACAACAAAACAGTTGCCAAATGCTAGCCTGCTATAGGCTAGGAACTTGTGCCATGATTTTCTTTTATAAGAAATAGAGATTGGGACAGTATAGAGAGGAATTAGTAAATTATGCCCCTAGTTGAGACTTGCTTATTATTTAGTTAGGGAGACAGAAAAATACATTGGTCACTGTTCCATCACTGTGGCACAATATCCCGCTCCCTCAAGGTAAAGGAGAGGTCTAATTTGGCCATGGTTTCTTTGGGTGATACAGTCTATGGTCATCTGGCCCAAAGGCAAGAGCATCATAAGGGAAGGCTGTGGGGGAGCAGAGATGCTTACTCCACGGGGATCAGGAAGCAGAGTAGAGAACTGTGCCCAACACGAAGGGTGAGGGACCATAAATCCTGGTAGTACCCCAGGTCACACCTCCAAGGCCCAGCCAGACTCGTAGGAGAGCTTTACTAATTCCCTGGACTTCTCTCAAGCCAAAGTTGACACAATTAAGCTTTAGCACCATAAAAAAGAACCAAGAAGTGAATGACTTTCTTACAACATAATGCCAGATCAGCATATTATCCAAAATATCTCTGCTGTAGTTTGAGGTTTTACATGGGGAACAATACAATATAGGACACATATTTTATAAGATCATTTTATAATAGTCATTCAGAGTCATATACAAAGACAATACAGGCAATCTGTCTGTACACTGAAGACCAAAAAATCCAGCTCAAGGACTAGATCCTGGCAATGTCCTTCATGACTCCAGCTAAAGATCTAGAGCCCATATCAATGTCCCCTACTCATCCAACTGGAGGCCTAGCGCCCATGACAATATCTCATGCAGCCTTTGCTTCACGGATTTGTGCTAGAAAGGCCCAAAGGTCTATGGTGGAAACTAGAAAGTCTATGTCAGTGGGATTAATGTGCTAGCAGGCTGAGGGATCTGAACTAGAGCCAGGAATCAGTGCTTAGTGTAAGAACCAGAGCTCCCTTGAAGAGTAAAACACCCATCCTCAGTAAGAGTGAGTTCCCAAGCTGCAGTGACAGTAAAGCCAGCCTTTTTCCCGTCAGAAAAGCCAGTGTGACAAACTTCACCAGGAGACTGAGCAGTGCACCAACTACCCCTCCAGAGCCAGGAAGCAATACTCAAAGTGAGGACCGGAGCTCCCCCCAAATGAACCATAGCCATTCTCAGAGATAACAAGATCCTGAGCTCCTTTGATGATTAAGACAATTGAGTTTATTAGGAAAGCCAGCATGACAAGCTGCTCCACGAAAACCAACAGCTCTCTATAGCTTTCCAACCACTTCCACAGCTTCTGTTTATTTATTGATTGATTGCAGTGCCAGGAATCAAACTCAGAACCTTACACTTGCAGGCAGGAGTTTATGCTGTCTCCCCACAGCTTCTGAATATCTTCCTTTCCAGTTATGCTTCTTATGCTGTCAGCAGCAACACTCAGTGGGTCTCCTACACCCAGCACCATGCTGGTTCAGTTCAGCTGAGTGTTACAAATTGACCACCAGTTGTCAATCCACCACAGTCTCCTACTGAAGAGACTTCACTGTCAGCTGTTGGGACCATTTCCAGCTGTGAACAGTTGCATCTGTTTGTACTAGCCTGCACAGCTCCATGCAGAGGCTTGGAATGGGTAAGACTGGCAGCAGGAAGGCCAACATCATCCCAGACAGAAATGTAGAAGTCTGGGCTTTGGAGCCATGGCCAAAACCTAGGAGGCCAAAAACTATTTCATCATGCATTAGACTGGCAGGACTTGGGGATCATCAGTGCAGAAGGGGGTGGCCTAGTGGTGACTTGACAGGTCACCTGGGTAGGCCAGAAAAGCCCCAACTGAATTTACAGAGAGACGGATGTGGTGGCACATAGACCCAACCTGGCTTTGAGGAAGTCAAATGTGAAAATGTTTAGGGAAGCCTGTGTTTTGTCTGTAACTTATGGCTTCTGCCAATGGAAAAACCAAGAGTTTAGAGGTAGGTAATCTGGGTTTGATCCTACAGCTCTTTGGACAAACATTGGGGACTGTTGGGAGGGTTGCAGGTGGATGCTGTAACATATGGCCGGTGCCCACAGGCCAGTGGTGTTTAAGGTTCTTCCCATCTTCCTTTTTACATTTTTTGGCAAAAGCAGCAGATTCCTATGTTTCTCCTGGAGCATGAGGCATGTTGGCTCATGTGTGTCACAGATGTTTAGTGTTGAGGGACCTGATTTAGGTCTTCATCTTCAGGAAGAGATTCCTGACTGCTGTGGGGATTCAGAAGCTTTGGGGCAAACAGCTTATTTGCTGGGAGCCCACATGAGGAAGATAACACTTACCTCAAATTGACTTACCCCTTGGCCTAGTGTCATCTCTCCACATGGACAGGTACGTTTGAGCCCTTCCAAAGAAGGGGTGCGGAAGCTGCCCTAGGAAGGGCTGGGAGCCCTTGGGAGGTGCAATTCCTGCCAATGGTAGGATCAAGTGAGGCAGATGGGAGCAGGGTGGGCTAAGATCACTCACTTCTCACAGGTAAGGCATAGGATCAAACAAAGTGGGGAGCAAATGGATTCTAACTTTAGTTTTCACATCTCTTTTGATGTATGTTAGAAAAACCCCAAATAAGCTTGGGCAACTTAGCAATTTAACAGGACACTGTCTCAAAATAAAAAATAAGGAATGTGAAGAAAAATATCAAGTAAATAGTAAACTAGGCAAGATTCCTTAAGAGCATAAAAAAATTGGTCAACACACAGAGGCTGAGGTAGGAGGATCACTGTGAGTTTGAGACTAGCCTCGGCTACATAGTAAGTTCAAGACCAGCCTGAGCTGTATAGTGAAATGCTATCTTAAAAAACCAAAAGGGGAAAAAAGTGTCAAAGTTACCATTGAACCTTCTCTTTCCTCTCCTTCCCAGGGGCAAGCAGAACTTCTAGGTATAGGAAACTAGAGAGATCAGACTTGGAAAAGCATAAGAACAGCTCTTAAAGTCATGATCTAGATAATTGGAGGGAACTTGAGTATCAGCATTAGATTAGATGATACTGTACGATCAGTGTTAAGTGTCCAGGGTGGGAGAATGTCCTGATTCTGAGAAGAGAGATGTCAGTGGCTCACAAGCTGTTGTGTCAGCAGCCTCCTTTAACATGGTGTGGGAATTATTTCCATATCAGGAAACATTTTGTACTTAAAGTCATGTGCTGCATAATAGTGTTCTACTCCACAGGGAGCTGACTGAGACAGAACTGCCCTCAGCTCAAGGCCATCCTGGGCTATGTAGTGAGTTCAAGGCCAGCCCTAACTACATAGCCACACGTTGTCTCAAAAAGCTCCCTAACAAACAGTGGACTGAATGTACAATGGTGGCCCTTACCTAGTGATCTTGTGGCCATCTGGGATGGGCATGTATGCTGTGTGACCTTTGCACAGTGGTAAAGTGGCCTAAAGATACATTTCTCACTGTGCATCTCTAGCATTAAGCAATGCATGATGCATGTATATGTATGTGTGTGCATGCACATGTGGCATAGTGTTTGTAGTTGATAGCAAGCATGCAAATGTGGCGAAGTGTTTGTAGTTGGTAGCAAGTATGTGCTGGGTATGCTGTGTTTGCTTCACTGTGCTTCTACATACCTTGTAGTGGTGCAAAAATGGCTGATATTTGAGGACCATTGTACTGTGGGACTTTCCAAGTCCTTTTGAGTCCTTGCTGACTCCTCATTTCTGGGGCGTATCTGCAATAATATATTATATTCTGATAAGAAAAACTTTTGACCTAAGAAAAATCATTCAGTGACACCACTAATATAAGTTGGTTAGAAAATATGATATGAGATAAAAAAAATTCAGTTGCCTTAGTTATATAAAATGAGATGACTAAATTAAAAATTTTGTTTGAAGCAGTGAGGCAGAATCCATTCAGTAGCTATATTTGCATCCACCAGTTAAGACACTTACTCACTAGAAAATGACCTGGCACTGGGCCTGAGGCCATCAGTTAACACCAGAATATTAATGATGCAGTGTAGGATTATAGAACTACCTGGGATCTCTTTATTTCCAGGAGGGAAACTGGAAATTATCTTACTGTGTGCCACCTGCAAGCTATAATTATGGTGCAGTTGAAGAAGGTGGTGGGAAAAAGGTGGTGGATGTGATCTGTGTTCCTCCTGGGGTGCAAAGAGGAGGGGGTGCATTTCCAGCCTGGGGAAGAGGCTGTCATGGCAAAATCCCCAACACAAGGACTTTTGTTGAAGATGGAGGCAGAATAGTGGAGGTGTCTGTGAAGAAGTGAGTTAGAAAATGTTACCTTTCACAAGTGATCACAGTTGTGTCTGTGTGATGGTGGGCCAGCACCCAGCCCTGAAATGAGTCTGCCTCCCTCCCCTCCTGCTGTGTAGAACAGTACCTGGGTCACACATTTGGAATCTCAGTGGCACTGTGTCTTTCAGTGTCTCTAACTGGTCAGTCTGAGTACTTGGATTTTAGGGCACTTGCCCCTTTGCTTTGCCAGCTTGCATGAGCAGAGGTTGTAGGCCATCCCTGGGGAAGAAAGAAGTATGGATGTCTACCCCAAGTACCTGGGTTTTAATCCCAGCTTCATTACTGATAGCTGTGTGGTTTTGAGTAAGATGATGATGATATTAATAGCTGGCAGAAGTTAGCCCCCTCACTGGGTCTTGTCTTTGAAAACATAACCCTTGCCTTGCTATTGGCTCTGAGGAGATGATGCAAAGAGGTAGTAACCTCAGTAGCATGAAAGATGCTAGAAAAGTGTTAAATAATGGTACTTAGGCTGAGTTGCATTGGTAAAGCATAGGCTAATACACTATATTAGTCTAGAATCTTAAATTGTGAAGAACAAAAGTCCAGCTTACACTGTTGCTTAAAACCAGGAAGCTCACAGGACTCCTTTTCAGCATGGTTTGATCCAGAGCCTATGGTGAGGTAGTCGCTCCTCTGGCCTCCCAGTGCACTTTGTATGCAGGTGTGGAGTTGCCATCTCTTCCTGCCAGCCCAGCTGCCCTAGTACATAGTGACTTCGTGGGGCTCCAACAGAAGGTATGAGAGAGTGAGCAGCCAGCCCTGTACATGCTTATCCCTGGATCTGGGCCTGAAGAAGCTCTCTAGATGGCAGGGGATACAGAATTGCTATACCAGCTTCCAAATCTCTCGAAGTGGGAGCTTTTCTCGCCCATCACATGGCCTTGCAGATCTACCAATCTTCATTGTAAACCAGGCATTCTGCTCTTTTCTTGCCTGGGGATTGTTGATAAAACTGCCATGTTTAGTTGGAACATTACAAAAGCTACGCAGAAAAAATAAACAAGCCCAAGACTCGGGCAAGTGTGGGATGGAGGAACTTCAAAGCCTGGCCAGCCACCAAGCTCAGCCTCCACCAGGACCCTTCATGTCTGTGACAGGTCTACGGATCTGGAGCTCAAGTTGAAGCTTGCCTGTCTGTAGAAGAAAGCAGAAGTATACCAACTCACAAACTAGCCCTGGTGGCTCTGGGATATGTCTTTTTAGGGAGACAGAGATGGGTTTGGCCTGAGTTGTGGAAAGTGACCATCCAGCCCAGGGAGCCACAATGCTATGCCTCATACCTGCTTCAGCCTAGCTGTCCCTCTGCCAGTCAACTCACATCCACCCCTGGCCTCTGGCTGCCTGGATGTGGGCTCACAGCTTTCACCTCAGGGTCCAGCTCTCTGGCCCCATTTCCAATTGAATTATTCACTGACTATCAGGGGATCTTGTTTTCCTGCTCACAGAGGTCACAGGTGTTTAGCCATTTCTGGGTCAGCCATTCTTGTGATGGCCCAGTATGGTCCCCCTCACTGTGACTGACTACGGGGCAGGCAGAATACTCTGCCAGGGAGGAGGCCAGTGTCTCTGCTTACTGACCTGGCAGTGACCTGAGGCCTGTTTCAGGAATTGACCTAGTTGGTATTTTTACTTCAGTATTTTAATAGATAAGTTTTATTATAAAGTTTTTATAATGAAGTAAGCTTTTTGTTCCATTTTTGGAAAATAACAGAAAAAATTGAAATTACCTATGACCTTCCTCCTCCTAGCGGCAACAGCTAACACTTGGGTAACTTTTGCTTGCTGCCAGCTGCTAGCTGCCACTGTGTGGACCTCATACATATACAGCAAACTGTACAAAGTCGGGCTTGAGAACTTAAAATCCCATGCTGTTTGTGGGACAAAAGCCAGGCTATGGTGGTGACAGTGGGGAGGAGTGTGGAAGATGCGAAAGGATACTAGGCCTGCAGGGCTGCTGCCAGAAAACCAAGCCTTAAGTCCTTCGGGGGCCAGTTGTGTGCTACTTACATAGTGTGCAGTATGTTCTTAGGGTGAAGTGAAGTTGGATAGAGCAGCGTCCTAGTGGTCCACCCTAAGCTGCCCCAACAGAACTGGGAATGGTGTCTTGCCCCTTCCCCTGCTAGCAGGAAGGGGCTTACAGCCTACTGCTTCGTGAGAACCTATACCTCTTCCACATGCACCTGTACCCACAGTTTGGCTTGCAGGACCTGTACTGGGCCTGCTGAAGGTGTTTGAATCAATGAGTTACAGAGTCTAGGAGCCAGGGGTGGTCCCATTCACCCATCCCCCTCACCCAAGTGCTTGAATTTAGTGTCACCTTCACTGTGATCTTCTATAGTATTGTGGTATCTGTTGAACTGGGGGCAGATTGCAAGGACACCGGCAGCGTGAAGGCAGTAGGCTGGTGGCAGGCATTGATGATCCTCCCATTTGGTGAGGCACTGTGTATACACCATTTCTGCTGCACCCTCACTACACTCAGGTATGTTTCAGTATCCTGGTTCTATAGAGAAGGAACAGGCCTGAGGAGGATGGAGGAGCCAGGGTTACCTGGAAGGTCACTGGAAGGCTGAGTTGGACAAGTTGGAATACTTGTCCAAAAAACAGGCAGAGATCTGGAGTCAACAGGCAGAGGTCAGAGACAATAGCTCACATGTAGTTCTTTTCTTGGTGTCACAAGCCTATTTGCAATGACAGCATAGAGGTGCCCTCCCAGGAGTTGTCCTCTTCGTGGTTTAAGTAAGAGGAATGCAGAGGAAAAATGAAGGGAAAAAAGACAAACCACAATTTCATGTACAGACCTCTCCTATTGGCTCTGGCCCCAACACAGACATAGATCGTAAGAACTGCTCCGGAAACAGCTGGTAATAGGACACCACACTCTCAGCCTGTCTTTCTTCATTGTTGCCAAAAAAATAATCAGTTCTATATCTTAAGTGCTTGATAGAGTAGGCCAGACACCAGCTGTAACTTAAAACAGTTTTTGTTTGAGTTACTTTAAACAAACAGATGCAGCCGGCTCTGTGAGCTAGGCCCAGCATGTGTGTCTTCATGTGGGCTCTGTGAGCCTCTCTGTCCCCTCCATCTGCATCTCAGTCTTTCTTGGCCATGTTCCTTGAGGCCTTGTCTCAGTGTGTTTGCAGGGCTGGGATGTGAGTTCGAAAGAGCACCTCTGCATTGATCTCTCTGTGTCCTTTTGTCATTTCAGTCCTTGTAGAACATGCATATGGGCCAGACTCTGTGCTAGCCCTACAGAAGCCATACAGCAAGTGAGCCTTTTCCATTCATAGGCAACCATCCTTGACACTTGTTTGTTGAGTATTTTATATAACCCTTAAAACATGTTTATTGTGTTATTTTCTGCCTTTAGTTCAGTTTTGCACATTGCCTATAGAATTACACCTGTGGAAGGCAAGAGTTTCCCTCCAACTCCTTCTCCACTGCAGACAGGTTTTCCTCTCGTGCGTGGCCAGATGCACAAGTGGACATACAGGAAGATCCTGCCAAATTCTGCCCTGCAGCCCACATGACTATTGGAGGCCCAGCGGCTTCATGCTGGCTGTATACTCTGAGCAGAGTGGACCACCCCAGATGGTTCCAAACCATACCACACCACATCATACCACACCAGACCAGACCAGACCAGACCAGACCAGACCAAACTGCAGCAGAACACACCAGATCAGCACAGCACAGCTCCTGCTGAGACAATGGCAGCCACTGAGGGGATGTTAGAAAACATGCACCATGTCCTTCACTCTCTTATGGCCTCTGTTACAAGGAAAATGACTTCAAACTCCTGGCCTCACCCTCCCTGTCCCTCTACCCCCAAGTCTACTAGAGACTCCAGTCTACCATACTGCTCTCCTTTTTTCTCATTTCCTCCACTTAGATCACTTTTCACTTCGATCTCCTCAGGGAACCTTCCTAGTCAGCATTGCTAGAACACTGTCCCCTCAGCATGCCACCACTCTGCTGTGATGCTGATATAGTAACAGGGACCACCCCACACTGTGTGCACTTTATTTTAACAGTGTGTCTTTCTGACACAGCTCTACCTGAGGGGAAGCTGAAAGATAGCCTCATAAGTGGCAGAGCAGAGACCTGAACCCAGATGTTCTGTGGCAGAGTTGCCCTCTCACGTGCAGGCCAGGCTAGGACTTCTTTGAGGGTGTGGCTTTGGAGTCCAATAAGTTGGGTGCTCATATATCTCTCTCAAGGCAGGGTAGGAAGAAGTAGCAGTCACTGTCCCATGTTATCTACTCTGTTTGGGATAGATAGTGCTATATGTGATGTCCAAGTCCCAGAAGGTGTAGAGAAGGTAAAGTGTCTGAGCTGTCAGATGCTGGGCTTCTCTGAGACAGTGGCAGGAAGATAAGGTAACACAGGAGCTCGACATTTGAAGATAGAAGGCTGGGGAAATTATTGACCACAAAGTCTGAGGACTTTCCCTGTGCCATTGCTGGGCCTTAATCAACCTTTGTAATCCCTGCTGCCTGATGTTATTGGGACAATGACAGTTCCATCCTGCCCCTGACTGTGGGCTGAGAGATTGAAGAGGGTCACTTTCCTGAGGCATCCTACAGCAGGCCAGGCATTGGGCTGTGTCTCTCTTTAATGCTGTGTATGTGCTATATGCTGCTTCTCATGGTCACCTTGTGATTGTGTAGTGTAAAGAGTGGCCCTACATAATGATGTTGGCTGCATTTGGGTTGAAATCTGAGTCTTCCTGACCCAGAGGTTGTAGCACAGCTCCTGCTCCAGCTCCAGCTCCATTTACCGATATAACTTCTAGTTTCCTCCTGCTGATACAGTCCTGTGTGTGATTTCCAGGGCTGAGATGGCTGGGGGCGAGGGGAGTGCCACATGCTCCCAGCCTTGTGTTTAGCGAGGTGGGAGCCAGGCATCCCAGGCCTGCTAGAGTGCTGGAGAAGATGAAGGAGCACTACAAAGCAGGAGAGCAGCAAGGCCTGGGAGCAGAAAGGAATGTCCTGGGATGGAGCAAATAGATTCCAGCACTTGTGGGAATGGGAGCCAGCATACAGCAGGATGTGGCCCACAGGTGTGAGAAGTATGCTCAGACTCCAGAGATAGGGACTGGGGAATTCTCCATCAGGACAGGGCTGAATTTCTCACCATTGGAGAAAAGCTGAGAAAGGCTCTTTGACTTTTGCTTGGGTCAGAGCTCTTGGTTGTATCCACTAGCTGTGGCCACCACAGCACTAATCACCCCAAGGGACACTGTGAGTCACACAAAGGGACTAGCAGACACTCACCAGGCAGAGAAGAAGGCTGTCACTGTGAGAAGAGACTAGATATAAATTGGCAAGTTTGTAGCCTAGGAGCCATAGAATAATCCAACAGTAAGCCTGTTTGAAGTGGAAATGAAAGAATGGGGAAAAAAAAGGTAACTTTGAAAAATTACCAAAAATATTCTAAATGTACTTTCAGATTAACTATCTCATTAGTGCTTCATGGAAATTAGCATAGTTAATTTTTAAATTTGTTTTTAGTTTTTTTTCTGACCATAAAATTAATATGTATTGAAAATCTGGAAAACAGAGGACGTGTATGAGGAAAAATTAGGAATAATCTACAGGGGCTGGGGGTATGGCTCAGGTACGACACTTGCCAGATTGGCTCGGGTACAACACTTGCCAGGTTTTGGTTTGGCATCCAGCCTGGGGGTTGGGGGGGTGGAGGGGGAGCTTTGACCCTGTTATCCAGGATAACTGTTAACATTTTAAATTTTTTCAAAGAGATTCTACTGGATACATGTGATGATGCTGATGATGATGAAGAGGAGGAGGAGGAGGAGGAGGAAGAATAGGAGTATTGGGACTTGATCTTAGGGCCTCATGCTTGCCCAGCAGTTGCTGTGCCACTGAGTTACATCCCTGGCCCTGGATACAAAATTTTAAACCCTAATTTACAATAATTTTTTTTTTTTAATTTTATGTATTTGGCACAGAGTCTCACTATGCAGCTTAGACTTGTCGTGATCTTCCTGTTTAACCCTCATCAGTGCTGGGATTATAGGTGTACACCACCATGCCCAGTCCTCAGTGGCCAGCTCGGCACATCTGTGCTAGGGCCAACACCAGCATGGCATGCAGTACTGGGGATTGAACCTGGGTCCTTGTGCTTTCCTAGGCAGACACTTAGACTGCTGAGCTATTTCCATGGCCCTAAAACAACTTTTGAACTATGAGAGTTACTGTACATCACAAATGTTCTTTGAAAACATATTTAATGGTTCTGCGATCCTATTCTTTCTTTCTCTGCTCTGTTTATCCACTCTTTAATAAACATAGACTGTGTGCACAGTATTACCTATGCAAATAACAGTATGATGAGCATTATTTGCATTTTGGATTATTCTTTAGGGCAGATTACCAGAGATGAGATGTTTGGTTGATAGGTGTGGATCTATACTTTATGGGGAGGAGAACAAGGCTATGTAAATAGTTTTTAGCCTTGTTATTATGTAGTAAAAAACTTGGTGTGTGCCCTGGGGACAGGGCTTCCGAAACCCTAGGAATTTTCTACTTGATGGAACTGTCTGTTGTTCTTGGTGGCCCTTAGACCACTCCTGAGTTTATGCTTAAACTCAGGATGGGGACTGGTCATTATCCCAAGATAACAATGTGATTAGAGGGTTAACCCCCACCTTGTGGGGGAAAAGAGGAGTCTTGTTGGGGACTGAACCCTTAAGGTGAGGCACTAACTTAAAGGGTTTACATAATTTGTGATATGTGTTAGCAGTTTTACCTTAGAAGAGTGAAAGGTTAAGTGACTGATCTCTTTGGATCTCAGCATTCTTATTTATGGGATGGAAAATTTGAAAACAGTTATAACACAACATTGTTTCTTGACAATCTTCTAAGCTTGGTGCCCAACCCTAGTGTGTGGATTGCCAACTAGCAGTACACTTGTTACACTGAGCTAAACTGAATTAGCATGGTACTGGGTGTGGGAGACACATCTGAGGATTGTTGCCAGCAGAGTAAGAGGCCAAACTGGAGAAGCTGTTGAGAGACTATTAGGGAAGCTGTATGGAGAAGTGATTGGAAGCTGCTGGTTCTCTTGGGCAGTTCTGCTGGAGGACTTTGTCATGCTGGCTTTCCTGATGAAGCTGGCTATTCTTGTCACTGGAGGAGCTCAGGACCTTGTGGTCTCTGAGAATGACTAAAGTTCACTTTGAGGGACCTCCTTACTTTTTGAGCATTGCTTTCTGGCTCTGGAGGGGAAGATGGTACACTGCTTAGTCTCCTCAAGAAGCTCGTTGCTTTGGCTTTCCTGATGGGAACACAGCTTTCTTCATCCTGTACTTTTTCTTTTTTTTTGGTGGGACAGGGGATTGAATTCTGGTCCTTGCACTTGCCAGGGAAGTGCTTATTTTACTGAGCCATTTCCCTGGCCCCAGCTTTCTTCTTCCTTGGAGGAGCTCAGGACCTCATTGTTCCTCAGCATGATTGCAGTACTTTTTGAAGGAGTTCTGGTTCTTACCTTGAGCATTGTTTCCTCACTGTAGTTCAGATCTCTCATCCTGCTAGCACAGGTACTTCATCCTACAGGCAGAGACTTTCTAGCTTCTACCATCTTTGGGCCTTCGCAGTGCAGATCTGTGAAGTGGGCCTGCATGAGACATTTTTCTGGGCTCTAGACCTCCAGTTGGACTTGTGGAAAGCATTGTTATAAGCTCTAGATTTTGAGCTGAACTCATGCAGGATATTAGAAGCCAGGCCACACCAGACCAACAAATCTGGAAAACAGAGGATGTGTATAAGGAAAAATTAAGAATAATCTACAGGGGCTGGGGGTATGGCTCAGGGGTAGAACACTTGCCAGGTTTTGGTTTGGCATCCAGCACAGGGGGAAAAAGCTATGACCCTGTTATCCAGGATAACTTTGTTAATATTTTAAATTTTTTTCAAAGAAATTCTACTGGATGCATGTGATGAGGAGGAGGAGGAAGAGGAGGAGGAGGATATGTGTGGGCAGATCTGTGTGGACAGATTTCCTGCACTCTTTGTATACAATTTTTTTGGTGATTCATTATAAAATAATCTTATAAAATTTGTCCTGTATTGTATTGTGTCCCTTGAAAAACCCCAAACTAGGACACCTAAAAAGCAGTCACAAAATGTTAGCATGTCTGTGCTTGCATGGGAAAATCAGCTAGAAAAATGTCATTTGAAATGATACTAAAGATGTCATAGTAGAATTACATGTTTCATTTTGAAGGGCTGGGGAGATGGCTCAGTGGAATAAGCACTACCCTGGCCAGCACAAGGGCCTGAGTTCAATCCCCGGTCCCACAAAAAAAAAAACATCAAACATGTTTCATTTTGAGAATGTCATTGTATAAAGGTTGTTTTGTCCCCTTTTATTAGTATACATTTGATCTTTTGTCATGTTTTTTCAAAAAACTGTTTTAAATACTTTCTTGTGTTCTCCTTTATTCTTGTTATTTTCTAGATGATCTTTTTGTCTGTTTTGTTTTCTTTTGTTATTGTTGTGTGTGTTTTGGAGATAGGGTCTCACTATGTAGTTCAGGCTGACCTTGAGCTCACTTTGTAGCCTAGGCAGGCCTTGAACTCTCACCATGATCCTCCTGCCTCAACTTCTAGAATACTGGGATTGCAAGAGTGCACCACTATGCCTGACTCTTTTTTTTAGTTTTTACAGATTTATATTTGTTCTGTGTCTTATTGCTGATAATGCTTTTCCTAACAGTTACTCAGGAGTATGAATTATATCTGCCTGTGCTGGGGTTTCTCTAGCTCCTGACTTGAGGATGTGGCTGCTTTGTGGCACCCCTTCTTCTGATTTTGCTTTTGCTTCAGGATTTTTTTCTCAGTTTTAGTAAAGTCACTTTATAACACGTCTTTTTTCAAGAATCATAATGAACATGATTGGTAGGTAACAGGTGCCTTACTTAATTTTTTTTTTTTTTTTTTTTTTTGCATTTAGTACAGGATCTACAGGGTCTCACTATGTAGTTCTGACTCATAGTGATTCTCCTCTTTTGAGCCTCCCAAGTGCTGGGATTACAGGTATGTGCCACCATGCCCAGTCTCAATTACTATCTCAACACACCCCAGGGTTAGGGCTGGCATGGCATGTCGGGGATCGAACCCTGGCCACTGTGCTCAGCTAAGCAGGCACTTTAGTTTGCTGAGCTATCTAGCTGGCCCACAGGTGCCTTTTTTAAATGAGTATAAACACCTTACTTCTTTGGACTGAATCCCATGTTTGGATCTCCGTAGCCACACTGAACTCTCTTGTGCACACATACTCTGCCCCATGTGCTCACACATGGATCCCTCTGCTGCAGTCTATCATCAGAGAGGTCATGGTCTGTCTCCATGAGCATTTTCACACATATCCATGACAGAGCAGTCACAACAGAGCAGTGTACTCTCCTGTTCCCAGCAAGTGGACCTCATGGTTACTAATTTTGTCTGCTTGTTTTATTTGTTCCTCCCCCAACATTTTCTTTTTTGTATTTACCAAAGTACTTAAAACCAACAGCTTGAGTCATCTTACTTTTGAATGCTTATTATGGGTCTCTACACATACAGATATTTTTTTGAATAGAGCAGTGTCATCATTGCAATTAATAATAATTGTTTACTATCTAAAACTCCATTTATATTCAGAATTTTCTTCATTGCTATAGAAAGTGCTCTTCACATATGGTTCCCTTCTAAGGATATAAACACCTGTACATCTTAGGCTTTTGCTATGGACAGGGAGACATGACTCAGGAAGGTGAGTTGGCCTTCTCAGATGCCAGTGCTTGTATTTGAATCCATGCCTCATAGTGGTGTTTGTGTTTTACACTGTTGAGTGGATCTGTCATCTGAGCAGGATGAAGCCTCTGACCTCAGCCAAAAACTTCAACCCACAAAGAGAGCATGCATGGGGAGATGAGTGTGTTCCACAAAGCTTCCCTGGCACCAAACAGCTGTGCTCAGGAAGTCAGTGCTGGATGCCACAGTGAGGTAAGTCCAGCCCCAGTCCAGGTCATCCTAGCTTCTTCTTTGGTTTGATCTGTATCCCAGGGAACTTCTTTTAGGATAGGATCAAGGGCCAGACCCTCTGAGAAGAGAATGCATGACTTTAGGAAATACTAAAGGTTGTGGAGCACCATGGCCCAGAGAACCTAAGCTCTGCAGTATGCTTGCCTATGCATCTGGGCCCATGAATTGACCTTTCTGACCTGGTTTCTGTCTTTGGCACATGGAATTAAAGTGTTTCTTTGCAAGCTGGGATGAAGATATGAGCTTGCAAGTGTGAGCATCCCTAATATGGTGCCTGGTATGTGGTGGTGGTTTATGTTTCTCTCTCTCTCTCTCTCTCTCTCTCTCTCTCTCTCTCTCTCTTTCTTTTTCTTCTTTCTTCCTTTCTTCAGAACCAGGGATTGAACTCTGGACTTTATGCTTTCCAGGCAAGCACTTATTCTACTGAGCCATCTCCCCCAAGCCTGCATGGTGATTTTTAACATGGGATTTTTGTTCTTTCTCTGAAAGGGAGAAGGACCGCCCGGCTGAAAGTTAGCAGTTTTGTCTATGTTTCACATTGCCCTAGCCCCAAACTTGTCTACATTCCCTCTCTCTCCCTGCCCTGCTGAGAGGCTGGACACCCTCTCAGTAGCTGGTGTCCAGCCTTTACAGGACAGGGCTTCAGGCTGAGGGGACCCTATCTCCAAGCACCAGCACATTTGGAGAGAGGAAAGGTCCTAGTAGCACTCGGCCTGTGTCCTGGAGTCACTGCAGGAGTCTGCTCGTAGGCTCTTTATGGACATGGGTGCTAGACACAGAGCTGCCTCACTTTCTTCTCAGAGTGTATGGAGTATTTTAGATTTGCATTGAGAGCATGATTCATGGATACAGGAGCTGGCAGACTGTTCTGATCTTAGGGTATGTAGAAGAATGAAGCGCTGCTCAGAACTGGCTATGGGAATGTGCTGCCAGCGTGTGTGCTGAGAGCATAAAGGAAATGTTTGTGGTCCTTTTAGAGTGACTGGGAGTAAACATTTCTTTCACCTTGAAGGAAATGAGTGTTTTAGGGAGAGGCCCAGCGCCCAGGAGCTTGACAAAGCTAGACAGCCCATGCAGGAAGCCACATAAAGGGGACATCAGAACCAATTGGGTTAGAGAGGGCCTAATAAATTGTGTCCCCCACAAGGACCTGGCGTTTTCTGTTTCTTGGGTGGGCCACATGTGCTTGCTCTCCAGAAGATTGGGAACAGCTGTCCTGAGTCGTTGCTATTGAGTCATATCTGGTCTATGGGCCAGCGGTTGGCGCCTCTGGTCATTCCGTCCTCTCTTAGCAAAGCTCGAGGTGATCTGGCTGGCTCTCCAAAGATCCGGGGGAACTGCGTGCTCAGCATCCTCCATCAGTGCTGGCAGCCTGGGCTTCCACAGTCTCCTGCTGTGTTCTCTGCCCAGAAAGGCCTCTTCCCCTGCCTTTCCAGCCTCCTCCTCTCCAGTTGCTGAAGCCTCTCTTGTTGTGCTTGTTTACCAGACACTTCTCATTTCATGTTTACGGACTTCACAGTGTTCAGTGTGTGTGTGTGTGTGTGTGTGTGTGTGTGTGTGTGTGTGTGTGTGTGTGTGACACTAATGTGCAACTCAGCAGACTGGTAGTTCCTTGAGGGCAGGGCTAGGTTGGATTTGTCTCTGAACCCTGGAACCCTGCCCCTGGGACACCAAGCTGATGTCTGCAATAGAAGAGAACCAAGCTTTGCTTCACTGCCTGATGCTGAGGCTTAGGTCTTTGTTTGTGGGGACCCAGGAGGCCTCTTGGGAGACTAGCAGTGGGGAGTAGGAGGGGTACTTCCTGGGACACCAGTCAGCCTGTCACTTCCTCTGGGAGCCTCCCTGCTCCTGGCATGGCTAGGATTGCATCCTGTCCCTCTGGCTGCTCATGCAAGGCCCTCACAGGACCTGGTGAGCTCTGCAGGCTGCTTCACAGAGAAATGTGTTCCTGCTGCTCCTTCTGAAATGTGACCTGCCATGCCTTCTTCAGTCGTCTGTCTCCATCCAGAAAAATGTCTAATTGTATCTTGAACTCATTTACATTGCTTGCTTCAGTGGCCTCACTTGGCAGCTGAAGCCATATGCTAATTCCACCCTTTTCATGAAGGAATTCTGCTGATTTTACTTACTTTTTATGGTAGATTCCATCTCTCCTCCTTTTTTTCTGTCTCCTGCTTGTCCACCACAGTTTCCAAAGTCACTCTCCAGCTCTGTGAACTTCACCCTCAGGGTGCTTCCCTGGCAGAGCTCCTGGTGGCCTTGGCCCTTTGGTACTGCCAGCCTAGGGCTGGTTATAAAAGCCCTGTGTTGGCCCCTCTGCTTTGGAGCAGGGCTCCTTGGGGCCTGGGGACATGTTTGCGTGCAAGGGTACAGCAATGCCTGCTGTTTCTCAGGGCCTGAGTGAGAGCTGGTGCACATAGCACAGCTGCAGGCACTTGGGAGGTGGCCCTGTGGCTTCTGGGGAGTTGGGCGGGGGTAGCATGCTAGGTCCCAGCCCTGGTCCTCCTTGGCTGTAGTGTAGCTTGAGGTCTCTGCTGTCCAGAGCCACACTTTATTCATCTGTAAAGTACACAGTCAGGACCATCTCTGCCAACACACTCAGATTTGCTTGGGATCTTCTTCAAGGGGACACAGCCCTGATCTGTCTGGTGTATGGTCCTGTCTTTGGCCTGGTCATGCAGTGGTTCCATCATCTCCCACATTTTCTGTTTCTAGACAAGCACACATGTCCTTTGAAGGGCTGAGATGTCTCACTGAGGGAGAGAGAATACATCCATTGCTGGTAGAGTAATGCTCAGTCTAGAAGTGCAGGGGCCTCCACCTCATGGCCAGGGGCTTGGTGGGATAGCATTCATCCCAGAGGAGGCTTCAACCTGGCATCTCTGGTTTTCTTGGTTGTTCACCTAGGACAGTTCTTATCTTCCTCTGTTTGTGGACTTTCTACCTGTTGGCATTGTGTTGAGACTCAATTTGGAAGTATGTACTCTAAGCTGTGGGAAGAAACCTGGCAGAGACAAAATCACATGTCAACCCCATTGGGTGCCTTTGCCTGCATTAACTCTTCCAGGCTTCATAACCACCCTGTGAAACAAGCATTGTTTTGACTTGGCCTCATCCCTGAATGTTAGGGTTGGCTGAGAGCTAGGCTAGGGACTGCTTCTGGTGGTCCAGCTGGAGGGGCCAAGCCTGTGGCTGCCTGTAACACCCACCAACCTATCACTCTAGGGTGGCCCTTCCTGCTGTTCACCTTTTCCCACGCTCATCAAGACCCAGGCAATTTCCAGAGGAAGAAGCACTAGGCTGCTTGCTCTGCCTCTTCTGGGCTCAGCCTGCCACAGTCTGAGCATACTGCTAACTCCAAGGGGTAAGGGCCACGGGAGTTGGATGTTTACTCTGCTGCTTCCAACTTTCCTTTTTAGAGAAAAGTCACTCCAGAAGTCTCACATGAGGGAGCTACAGGCCAGGCCTGGCCCATAGACATGTTTTATTTGGGTCACACAGTTTAAACATTTTTTGAATTGGTTGTCAACATTTAAAATTTGGCAAATTTC
This sequence comes from Ctenomys sociabilis, assembly GCA_004027165.1. Lineage (NCBI taxonomy): Eukaryota > Metazoa > Chordata > Mammalia > Rodentia > Ctenomyidae > Ctenomys > Ctenomys sociabilis. Next base: position 1,621 of record PVKA01037206.1, on the reverse strand, counting down.
ATGTAATAGTCCAGATTTTTGGCTTCTCTTGAAAAATCAGAGAATTTGGCAACTCCAGGCCCACATTCCTTTCTATCTGAGGTAGACTGGTACTGAGGAAAGACTGGCCCCTCCAGATGGGGCCGGGAGTTCCCTTCTTTGCAGTCTTGTCTTGACCCTGGAAGCTCTGGTAGTAGGTACCACAGCCTTCAGCATCCTTTGTGGGATGCTAGAATGCATCAGGGAGCATGGTGATTCTGGTTCTGGAATGGATAATGCCATATGGGTAAAGTTCCTGGGAAGGTTGACAAGCCCCATGTAAGCCTGACTCCTACTCTTCAGGGGCATGGCTGAGAGGCTTAGCCAGGCCTTTTGGCCTGTAGAGAGGGCAATCTAGAGTGGAGTCCTAGGGCCAGGGTGATAGCTCAGTAGAATAAGTGCTTGCCTGGCAAGCACAAGGTCTTGAATTCAATCCATGGTACCTCAAAACCAAAACAAAACACAAAATAGAGTGGAGTCCACTGTTCTCCCCCAACACCCTATTCCATTGCTATACCTGAAACCTAAAGATGCATTGATATTTGGTGAAGTTTCCCTTGGGGTCACAGGGTGCTGTCTTCAAGAGAAATCCTCCAGTGGCACTGAGGGAAGCAACTTTGGGGAGTAAAAATGGGCCCTGATCAGATAGGCAGGTCTAGGTCTGGCCCCTCATTTTTTGGCTGGAGCGTTCCTCTCACTACTTCTCTTTTTCCTCCCTCTCTCCTTCCTTCCCTCCTTCTTTCTCTGCACTTACTCCTTATAGAGTGACGACTTTCTGTGTGTTCAGGGGAGAGGAAGGGAAACAGGCAAGCATTTTTGGTAATAGTAACACAAAGATCTGAGATGATACAGAATTGCACAGGTCTTCTAGCTCTGGCCTTCAGTTCTGTGGACCAGGTAGGTACCTTTTATGTCCCAATCCCTGTAAGAAGTGCATCACATAACTAAGGGATTAGGAGTGGTTTTATCTCCATTTTTATAGATAAAGGGATGGGCTGAGAGCTCAGGCATTTTGTGAAATACCACACTTCCTGGAAGTAGGTCAGGATCCAGACTGCAGTTGACTCTTCCTGATGTTGTACCTTAAGTCTTCTCTGTGGGACCCACCATAACTATTACTCAGGGCCCTACGTAGACTCAGAGTGGCCAGTGATGGTCAAAACAAAGATCAGTTTTCTGGCCTCAATGTAATCCTAGCTGGTGACTGAGTGAATGCTGACTCAAGACTTCCAGGGAAGCTCCCTGGTTTCATCCCCAAGTACCCAGCAGCCTCTGGTGCCCACCCTAACCAAATGCCTTAGCACCATGTGGGCAGGGTCTCTTTCCTGGTATCAGACATTGCTGACAGACTGCCTGGTCACCTTGTGTGGCTCCTTTGACAATTCACGTCCCTTGTCTGCCTCTTGTTGTTTGGTCCAGAAGAGGCTCTTGTGCCCATATTTGGAGATTTCATCTAATTCCTTGTCTTATTTGTTCTGTCTTAGCCCCTCAAGGTGTCTCCAGAGCTCTGCATACTCTGTTACCTCCCAAGCTGTACAGGATATGAGGGAAGAGTATAATTTAGTTATTTTTGAATAAAGACTCTAAAAAAAATGAATAAAGA
>PVKA01037205.1:0-21183 GCA_004027165.1 Ctenomys sociabilis | reverse complement strand
TTTTTTTGGTGCAGGGTCTCACTATGCATGCAGCCCACATTCATAGTGATCTTCCTGATTTTTGCTTCCCATGTGCTGGGATTACAGGCGCGCGCCACCACGCCCGGATTGCATAGCTTTTTTGTAGGGTTGATCCCTTTTTTTTATTTATTTTATTGAGAAACAAATAGCAATGAGACAGTTTCAAAATAGGTTAGTAGGACAATTACAGTAATTAATACATTGCATAGTGTTGTCTTTGTGGTAGTTATTCATAGTATAAGATGCAGACGTGATATCCTGTCCAAACACTATCATAACTTTTAAAACCAATTTTTCAGGTTTATATCTGGTAACTAATTTTAAGACAACATTATACAATACAACAATTGTCGAATTCCTATATTTTTGTATCATTTCTAATGGTTTGTTTTTACCATTTTGCATTCTCTAAAAAATAAAACAAAAGAAAGGAAAAAATGAAAGCTTGAGGATAAAGGAAAACCTCCTGTAATGGCTGAGACATTATGTAGACTGAGAAGTTTACTATGACTCAGTAGGGGCCAGGGTCCTCATTTTGTAAACATCCTCATCCTATGTAAGACTGGTGGAGTGCTACACCAGCCCTGGGGAGGGCCAGACTGCTCACAGCGTAGAGGAGGAAAAAGACTTGCTTTCCCCTCTTCTGTTCTTGTTCCTTTTGTTGGGATCTGCTGCCTTGAGCTGTTGCTCCTCTCCCCTGCCTTGGGTCCATCTGAGTATGGATGAAACCACGACAAACTAAATAAACCTTTTGTTCCTTAATTTTGGGTGTTGGGTATTTTGCCTCAGCAATGAGAGAAAAGTAACCAATGCACCACCAGAATGGGTAAAATTGTGTGCAAATAAAAGACTAGCCATTTGAGTGAGGCATACAGGCACATGCCTATAATCCTAACACTTGGAAAGCTGAGGCAGGAAGATTGTCATGAGTTTGAGGCCAACATATACTGTATAGTGAGTTCAATGCCAGCCTGAAACAGGTAGTGAGAGCCTATCCTGCTTTCCAGAAAAAAGTTCTAAAAATTAGGTTATAGAGAGAAAAATTATATGTCATAATTCATATATATAAAAGAATTATACTGTAAGTCATATATGGAAAAGGAATATTTAAAATGAGTAAATTATAAAGTAGAAGCATAAAATGATCTGAATTGACTGCCATCCACTTGAGTTACCTTTACAGTGATGGGATATGTTGTTTATATGTGTTGTAACCATAGAGCAATGACTAAAAACCAATTGAAACAAAGCAATATAAAACCAAAAGCTTCACAAAGATAATATCAACAGCTACTATTACAATTTTACTTCTTATTTCAGATAATAATCCTTATGCCATTCCATGCTGGAGGGCTTTGATATCTGCTTCCATAAGCAAACTTCAGGGTCGGGGGAATATTTATGTATTTCTTAATACATATGAAACCTATGTGAAACTGGGCCAATATTTTTATGAATTATATGTCTTTTTTGTGTGTCACGTATGCAAGTTTTGAGGGTTATGCTGCCCCTGATGTCTGACAACGCTTGGGGTTTCTGATACACATATCTGCATCACACAGTATCTAAGACAGCTCTTCGGAGCTGAACCACTAGTGCAGAACTATCTCATCACAAAGCAAGGACCTTGTTCATTTGATCAATATTTCATATTTAACTTACAGTGGCCAGAGCTACTCCTTGAGTGTTTGCACAATAGATTTTCTCTTTATAGTAACAAAATAAAGCTCAAGGGGATGAAAAAGGAAGCTGGACATAGTATGTACATGTACCAACTTCCCACTGGAAATGTTAGCAGTATGTACCAAACACATGTGCTAACAAACTAGTTTATTTACTAAAAAACATAAAGATGGAGGGAGAGGGAGGTATTGGGAAAGTGATAAAACAAGAAGTAAGATGTTTTATGCCCATGTACCAACTCCTTACAAGGAATGTAATCATTATGTACTATAAATAGGCACTAATAAAAATAAAAAAATTATAGAATAAAAAATAATTAAAGTATAAAATCAAGCTCAAGTGTAAAAATGTCCAAACAAGTTAAGAAGAAATCAGTCTCATAATATTGACTGAATGCCTACTAGGGGAAGATGTTGGATACATATTACCCTTGGTATAGATGTATAGCAATCCTTTAAGTACAGTATTTTCTCTTTTTTCATTCTTTGCCCCCAAATTTTTATTTTCTCAGGGAGGGAATATTTTCATCTCTGTTTTGCATATGAAGATAACTTTGACTTAGAAATTGAAAGATGTAGCAAATAAATAAGTAAATAAATAAATTGAAAGATGTTTGCCTTCTGTGATGCAAGTGCATTCCGTGCTCCTTTTACTCTATCACACTCACTCTCACTGAATGAGCTCCTATAGGGGTATGTGCTAGAGTACTTGAAATTCCCTGGAGTCCAGCATACCTTTGTCATGTTTGATGATTTTGCTCATGTACTTTCTTTGTTTGAGCCATCATTACAGCCTTTTATTGCCTGGAAAACTCCTGGTCCTCCTTTAAGACCTTTGTATCTCTGTTGGCTTAAGTAACCAGTCTGGCACAGAGCTGGAATTCAGAAAATATTTATTGAATTGAAGTGAACTAAAACACAGTGTTATTTATTTATAACCTATATCCAGATGCATAAGAGGAAATGTTCTGTGAAACATATTTTTTTGGTACCTGGGATTGAACTCGGGGTCCTGCACTTGCTAGGCAAGTGATTATTCTACTGAGCTATCTCCCTAACTCTCCCTTTTTTTTTGAAATGGAGTGCATCCACTCAATCTGGATACCTGAGGGTAGCACCTAGGTTTTGGTATCATCACTGAAATGTCTTGTCTTTGATTTCTCATTGCTCCTTGTTGTAGTCTGTTTCCTGTTACTATAATGAGTACTTGAGACTGGGTACTTTATAAAGGAAAGAAGTATATTTGGCTCATCTGTTTGGCTTCTGGTGAGAGTCTCATGCTTCTTTAACTCATAGTGGAAAGTGGAAGGGCAAATTAGTGTCACCAGGAAGCCAAGTCCCATTGCTGTGAGGACCCAGGAACATCTCAATTCTTTGTATCTTTGACAAAGACAAGACTGGGAGGCTGTATATATGTAGTATAGGTAGAGTTTTATTTTCAAATGATGTGTGTGTGTGTGTGTGTGTGTGTGTGTAGAGAGAGAGAGAGAGAGACAGACAGACAGACAGACAGATAGACATAGAGACAGAAAGAGAGAGACAGAGACAGCAAGAGACAGAGAAAGACAGAGAGAGAGAGAGAGAGACAGAGAGAGAACACCTTTAATCATGAAGGTGGGGACATGCCCAATTGGCACAAAAAAAAGATGGTAGTTACACTGAATGAGGTCTCAGTTTGCATTCGTATGACTAAATGGGTCTTTCAAAGAATATACTTTCCTTCAGGTTATTATTCTTTTACAAGGAAATGGGCTGTGTTACTCTACTAGATTTGTATTTAGTTTGTTTTGAGACCTTTGGGGCCTTTTTCAACCTCTTACCCATGGTCTGGACCTTGTTCAGGCCCTTGACCTTAACAACACACTTAGAAGATGTTATCATTGATGGGTCTGCACCCATGCAATGGTCTGCTGAGTCAGCATGGCAGCAAGTCAGCATGGTGCAGGGATCCAAGACCAACGATGAGCCTGTCCTAGAGTGACTTCCATCTTCTCCCTGGTTAACCTGGAACTTCTTTTTCTTTTTTTTTTTTTGCACCTGGTCCAAGCCTTCCCCAATCAGGGCCTGTTAGGATACTGCACTACCTATGTAAACTCCACCTCTAGTCCATCCCAATAAAAGCCCCTGCTCCCAGCTCCCTCCTCCAAGGGTCCTTGCTTCTCTTCAGCAGCCCTCTGATGCTGAGAAATAAAGGATTTCTTTACCTCTCTCCCACTTCTCCTTTAAGCCAGAGGGAGGGATCTTACACTAATCTCTAGGGCTAATGTAGGGAGCTGTTAGTCTCTTGGTGTGATCCATTGTACCCTGGGAGGAAAGGCAGCAGGAATGAGGAAAAGATAGACAAGTACACAAGTTGGATCAGGTGGTGGCCCATTTGCCTGCCTGGAAAAATGACCCCCAGCACAATAGTAGGGGCATTTTTTTTTTACAATTGAAATTTTTATTTAATTATCCTTGAGTAGAGTAGCATTACTTTTACTTTAAATCTATTGAGTAATTCTCTGTAATCCAGCCATTGAGAACAACTGGTTTAGTCAAGCAAAGTGTATAATTTTTAAATTCAAAACTGAATAATAATCCATTGTCATATAAAAATTAGATGAAGCACTGACTTTAAAAAAAGGTGAAAATGATACTTCCTTACATCACACAGAACACAAGTCTTTTCTATCACCTAATGCAATGGACTGATACTTGGAGAATCATAAATAGAACAAGGAAAACGGGTCAGAAACACCAAGGCAATATTTCATACATCAATCAAGGTAAGTCCCCATGAGACAATGCATAAAACAGATGGATATAGAATGTGCCAACATGTTAGCATTTCAGAGACAGAGAACATGCAATAGCTACAGCATGGATAACAGCAATAGCAACAGGATAGAACCACATATAAATCTCATTGAAATAAATACCAAAAGAATAAAAAACCTTGGTAAAAATTGAATAAAAATTGTGAAGAACTGTTATTATTTGAGTCTATATGTACCTCCAAAGCCTAATATAGTCATGGGAGATTTTTTTTTTTCATAAAGAACATATTTGAATCTAATGTCTGTGATTGATTCATAGTTCAGTGCTGGCATTAAGGGTGTGAATGCCACACTATCCCTAGGGCACATAGCCTGCATATAATATATGAGAAAGAAAGGGCCTTATCTCTCTCTAGTTGAATCTTCTTCTACCATGAAGGATTACCCCTCTCCCTTGAGCAATCTGCCTTGAGACCAGTTAGATTATGTACTGAAATCTATACAAGCTAGGAGCTAATCAACCTTCCCTCCTTTAATTATTGGTGTCATGTATTTTTCTCAGATATGAGAAAAGAAACAGATTTTGAACCAAGGAAGTGGGGCCTTGGTATGACATTATCTGGACATGTACCTCAGGAGTCTTTGAAACTGGCTTGTGAGAGAGGGTAAGAGTTAGGAAAGGTTTGAAGAAGCCCACTAAAAAGGTAGAGCTAGGACACCTGAGGATGCACATTATGGGAGAATCTGGTCAGAGCTCAGGAGACTGGAAATGTGAAAAAAACCTGTTTGAGCAGGTTTCTTCTGGGAAGAACTGCATTGGCTACCGAACTGAAAAGAATACATGTTATCCCTTGGCAGAAAGTTGGCCTGAAATTTGCTTATATCTAGGTACTTGAGAATCAAAACCAAAAAAGTACAACAGATGATTTTTTGAGTTTTAAAAATGATTTTATTTGAAAAATTTTGCAAGGAGTTCATCTTTTGGAAATGTGTTCTCAGGTAAGGGCTTTGAAAATATTTAAAGAAAAACAAAGTTTCATTGATTCTGTTTATAATTTCATTGGTGAAAAATAATAGCTACCCATATTTGCAAATACTGTATGTGTATGTTGATATCAGGACATAAAGAATGGGACCAATGTGAGTCCAAAATCTAGGAGGGCAAACATTAAATCCGGTAGTTCCATGTGTAGCATCTGAGGCAATCTGTGGCAAAAGATAAACTCCAAAGTGCTCAGATGGCTTTGCCTCTATGGCACTTCCAGTGGTTGCAGATTCCTTGACTTCTTGGGCCACCACTACTTGCCCCCTGCTATTTTCTTCAGATGGCATCCATTCCTGGATTTTCATAACTTCTGTCATGTCCATGACACCTTTGGCTTCACACACACAGCACCACACAATGCCCTCTCAGGGGCATGCAGTCTGGCCTTTCAGGCCTTCTTTTGAAATCTGGGTGCAAGCCTTTCTGACCCCACAACTCTTTCATTCTGCATGCACCTCAAACCAGTACCACATGCATAATGCAAAGGTCTACTGCTACCTGAGATAGTGGCCAGGCTTCCTTCTTCCTTGGCTGGAGGGGTCAAGTACCTAGGTTTCTGGGCGCTCTGTAGAGAATTCCGAGGAACACATTTGCTATGCTGCCACCATTCTGTAACATTGTGTGGCAGTCCCCATTCTGGGATAGGGGAATCTAGGGCTCCCTTTTCAAAGCAGAGTCTTTTCCATTTGCAATTTGAGGCTGTAAATGGTGGAGTCCTGCTGCTTCTTGTGATGACCTTAACCAATATTCTTTTTTCCTTCTCATCAGTCAAGATCTCTGATGTATTTTATCAGGCAATAGCTTTTCTAGATCTTCCTTTAAATCAATTTTAAGTAGGGGCATTTATTTATACCCTTGCAGTTAGTATCGTTACACAAGGTTGCCTAGTGACTAATAGCTGACACTGACCAGACAGGATACTTTTCTCAGGACTGAGGTAGCTTGACTGTTTCACCCACTGAAGGCTAGCCCTGCTCTCACACATATAACTAATTTACAGCTTCAGCAGCTCCCAACAACATATTTGCATTTCAAGTAGACCCCTGCCACTAGTCTCTAGCCCTCTTAATGTCTAATTTTCTGCTTAACATTAGTACATATGGAAGGAACAACATAGTTTATAGAAACTGGTTCTCATGAAACAAACCCACTCCCATGAGAAAGGTATTAATTACTCTAAATGTCTATTTTTATGGTTCTGAGGATTATAGCTAGGCCTTGACCTTCATAGTAAACTATATCCCTCTCTTGGTTATTTTTCTTGTGTTCCTGAGACAAAATATCCAACACCCAAATTAAAGAGAAAGGCTTATTTTGCTCATAGTTTGTGGAGGTTTCAGTTCATACTCAGCTGGCTCCAAGGCAGGATGGCATGGCACAGAGGCAACAATTCAAGGCACCAGAAGACAGCAAAAGCAGAAAGAACAAAAAGTGCAAAAGTGAGCTCTGATCCTCCTTTGTATTGTATGCAGGGTACCAACCCACGCCATTTCTGTGCCCTTCTCTTGCACAAGCTAAGCATGTTTACAAAGCAAGTACTCCAGCCCCCCTGCTGAGTTGAGCTTCTAAACTTCTCAAGTTGACACATTGTATAAACCATTATAATCCTCATTCCTTTCTTTTTGAGACAGCCTCCCTAGTGATTTGGATTACAGGCATGGGACATTATGCCTGGCCTACCTTTTGAAGGTCCCTCCACTTTTATGACATTTTTAACATTGTTACATTGGATAACACATTTCAACAGTTCTGAAGAAGACAAACCATGTTCAAACAAACCATAGCACCTGCCCCCAATTACATTTTCAGTACATCTATAAATTCTTACACTGTTGGTGATGACTTCCATTAACATATGACAGGATATTTAAACCAGAATAGTCACTTATTTTTACACAGTTGTGAAGATCCCTTTGTAGTGGCTCCAATGTTTGTCCCCCTATCCAGAGCACATCCCAACCCAGAGTCAAGCTACTTGGGAAGTAAAATCAGAAGGTTGCTGGTGAGTGTTGGAGTCAAAAGCAAAAGGAATCATCTGGAGAGGCTGTGTCATTGCACTCTGGAGTGATCAGCACACTGACTGCAATCTGTGTTCTCTGTGGCAGCATCAATAGCCACCAATCTGATTTTATCTTTTAGAACCCTTTTCTCTAGTGGCCACTCATCTTCCTATGATGTGTTAGCATTATTTGCTTACCTGAAATCTACTTACTGTGCCAAGTAGTCCAGAGAGGTATATCAATTTGTCAGGGAAAGGCAAGTCACCAAACAGATTTGGATAGACTAATCGATTCATTTTAAATAGATTCTTTTAGTCACTATGAGATATCCTTATGACAGACTGACAGTTTTAGCTTACTTTGGAAATTGGGGACCAGGCAGATGGCCCAGTGGAATAAGCACTTCCCTGGCAAGCGCAAGGGCCTGAGTTCAATCCCTGGTTCAGACAAAAAAAAAAAAAAAAAAAAAAAAAAGAAAGAAAGAAAATTGATGTCTTCCTGTGGTGATTTGATTTTTAAAATGCATGTGGTCGTTAGAGGGTCTCACTACTAAGCTCGAACTCATAATGATCCTCCTGTTTTCAGCTTACCCAGCGCTGGGGTTATAGGCATACACCAGTAAGCCTGGACTCTGTGGTTGGCTCAGCCCACCCTGGGGATGGCATGACATGCTGTGCAGGGGATTGATCCCTGTGCTTGCCTAACCTTGCCTAAGCAAGTGCTTTAGTTCGCTGAGCTATCTCGCAAGCCCTTTCTGTGGGGATTTTAGGGGGGTCCCTAAGGGTCTTATCTAGAAGATACTCTTGTCTCACTGACAACATTATCATTTAAAATTGTTTAACGGGAAGCTGTTGTATATCTCCGTAGTAGAGCCCTTGCCTAATATATGTGAAGTTCTGGGTTCTTTTCTCAGTTCTAGGGGAGCGAAGTCAACTAATACTGTTGAATGGCTATCTGTGACAAAATCTACTGGTTGATTTCCTGTATCTATTGTCTCCTTCTCTCTCACAATAACATATACTATATAAGATCAGTGGACACATGGCTGCACAGAATAAGGATATTATTCAGCCTTCTTCATAGCTAGGTATGACCATGTCAGGTAAGGAAGAAAAGTAAGTTTTTACCAGCTGAAAGTAACTGAAAGTGCTATTGTCACTGGTTAGGTTCGTCCTTAAAGAGAAAGAACATACCAACTCCATCTCATTTTACCTCTCATTGACTGGAGTAAAAACAAGTAGTGACTCAATGTGGCCATAAAGATGACATTCTTTTATTTATTTATTTATTTATTTATTTTATTTATTTTTTTATTTTATTGAACTATAAATGTCAATCAGACAGTTTCAAGACACCTTAACAATACAGATTCGATAAATTAATACATTGCAAACAGTTTTCATAATGTTTTGTTATCATACAAGGTGCATACATGATATTATATTTACAGATATTAGTTTAGCAGATATCTCTTATCAGTGAATTAAGAGTATAGCTGCTTACTTAACTTATTTTTTATACCTGAATTATATAAAAAATTCAATAATTATTTTCCTAGTGGATGACCATAGTACTAGAAGCCGACATAATATCCTGTCCAACCACCATTAGTGCAGATCTTGCCTCTCATAGAATTATGTAGAAGCACAGCATTATCTATCCCAACTTTAATGTCTATACACACACATCATGATTTTTTTCTTTCTACAACCCTTCCTTTGTCTACACCTGTCAAAGGTGGGCACTCCATTGACATTCAACTAACTTAGGTGCTTGAACTTGACACCACAATCCAACACAGTCCAGCATTCTACAACAATAGTGAGTTATTCAAAGAAATTGTCCACCATAGCCATTTACAGCTCAGCTTAATATTATGGCCCCGCGATGTATACTTCATTTTTATACTTTTCTGCTGGATGGTTAAGACCTAGATAGATCAAGACTTATATACCAACACGTGAACTTTATATTCTTTAAGTGTTTGATATTGCAGTAATGATACAGGGAAGTAAAGCTCCTGACCTGACCTGGATGTGTTCGTACAAATGGAGGTTGAGGGTAAAATTTTATAGGAAAGAAAAGCGTCTGTTGGAGAGAGACAGAAGGGGGACCCAAGCGGGTTACGCAGGCAATCTTTCTCTTCCAGGGACTTTCACAGTGTAACACCATGCGGGGATAATGGGGAGAGAATGGGAACTTGCTTAGGTGGACAAAACTATTGTCAACCAATGGGATTACAAGCACCATTGCTGAGGTGAAGTTGATTATGCCCAAGACCAAATGGAGAAGTGAATCACAGAGTAAGCAGGTGTGGAGTAAGTGGGCATGAATATGGGACAGGGCCTCTTCCCATTGAGGGCTGGGTTAGTGACTCACTTGGGTCTTTCCAGGTGATTGATACCTATTTAGAATATCAATCCCAGGTGCTACTGTTTTAGCATTTGTTTGGCCTTTAGATCTTTAGGTCTGGTTCACAGGAGGAGCATCCATCCCTCCAATAGTTGTCTTTGTCTTCTGTGTTATCTCCTTCCCGGCCTGGCCCTATCTAACTGCCTATAATATTTCCATCTAATTTGTCTACCTGTAACATTAACAGAAGTAGCCTACATCCCTGACAGCTTTGAAGAGTAAACCCACCAAAGCAGCCTTACTCTTACCTGCAAGAAAAAGAAACTGTCTTGTTGAAGCCATCATTATTTTAAGTCTTTCTGTTGCAAAAGCTAAAATGATACCTTATCTAGTGCTGCACATGATGGGTCTATTTCTACAGATGACTGACTTCATATACATTTTATTCAAGAAGGGTAACTTTTAGTGTAGATGGGATTTTAGGCCAAGAAATATTTATTGAGTGCTTGTCTGTGCCTGGTATCATGCTATGAGAACATGTTGTTCTCTCCATGTGCTATTAACATCTGCTTTACAGATTAGTCATGAAGATTAGAAGTAAGTGATTAAAGATAATGTACATGAACGTGCCTAAAGCAATGACAGACACATAACAATTACCTAATAAATGGTTTATGCTAAAACGCACAGTGACATTTGCTGCTTTTGGTTCGCTAATATAAGCAATCACCTCTGAGAAGATTATCTAACCTTCCCTATTATTAGTTTAGCTCTGAATTATCAGTATCAGTTAGTGGAGTAGAATATCTGCAGGTCTGAATGAAACCCAAAATCTCTGGTTAGAAGACACTTACTTGAATGAGGCATCTGAGCTAAAGCTGGAGCTCTGGTGGAATAAATAGACATCAGAGCTAATACTGAGAATGATATTAAAAAGTGTTAACCTGGTCCTCCTTCATGCCACCTAATCCCTGAATATATTTATTACATTGAAAGAAGATTGGTATTCTCAGTGTTAAAGGGAAATTGGTGTGAGGACTCTCTACAGGTAGCAAAATATGCTAATGCTAAGATTCCTTATATAGAATGTCCTGTATACTTCCAGTCATGTGTAACTAGTGGCCTGAAAGCAACTTGTCCTCTATTTGTGTATGGTTTTAATAACAACATAAAAATAAAGGAAGATTTATTATTATTATTATTATTTTGGTGGAACCAGGGATTGAATTCAGGCCCTTGCACTTGCCAGGGAAGCACTTATTCCACTGAGCCATCTCTCCAGCCCCAAGATTTATTATTCACATACATATGACTATATTATATATGCTATAGGCAACCAAAGACAATCCTTCACTCAATTTGACTCAGTCAAGCTGAAAGGCCGGATGTGAATCATTTGCGGATTACTTATAATTCCTAAAATGATGTAAATGCTATTCAAATGGTTATTAGGCTGTCTTGTTTAGGGAATACTGACAAGGTATCTGAATATTTAATACAGATGTGATATTTAATTTGACATAAAGTCACGCACATTTATAGGGTATTGTGATTGTTTTTATGGTGCTGGAGGTATTTTGCAGGTATTAAGCTTTATCTCCACTCCTTTTTTTACATTCTTATTTTGAGACTGGGTCTCATTAATTTGTTAAGTAGCTAAGAATTTGTGATTGTCCTGCTTCAGCCTCCCCGAGTGTCAAAAGTATAGGCTGGGTTCACCATGCTGAGCCCACATGGCATTTCAATACATGACTATATCATGTAATATTCAAATCAAGGTTAGTCTTTTTCTTTTTCTTTCTTTCTTTTTTTGCAGAACTGGGGATTGAACTCAAGCCCTTGCACTACCAGGGAAATGCTTATTCCACTGAACCATCTCCCCAGCCCCAGGGTTAGTCTATCACTTCAAAAATTTAACTTTTCTTTGTAAAGACATTCAAAATCCTTTTACTAGGTTTCTTGACATACATAGCACATTATAATTATTTATTGTCATCCTACTGTGTGACAGAATACTCATTTCTATTATCTAACTGTAAGCTAGTGCCTATTGATTGAGTTTCCCAATTCTTCCCTCTCTTCTAGTCTCACCACCCTCCAGTAACCATTTTCTAGTATCAATACCTATGAGACTGATATTTCGGATGCTGCACATAAGTGAGATTGTGTGGTATTTGTCTTTCTATACATGGCTTATTTCTTTTTTTATTTTATTGAAGTACAAATATGAATCAGATGGTTTTAAGACACCTTAACAAGACAGATTCGATAAATTAATACATTGCAAACTGTTTTCATACTGTTTTGGTATCGTACAAGGTGCATACATGATATTATACTTACAGACATTATTATAGTAGATGTCTCTTATCAGTAAATTAAGAGTGTAGCTGTTTACTTATCTTATTTTTTATACCTGCAGAACCAGGGATTGAACTCAAGCCCTTGTGCTTGCCAGGGAAGCACTTATTTCACTGAGCCGTCTCCCCAGCCCTTACATGGCTTATTTCATTTAACATAATGATTCCCATTTCATTCATGTCATTACAAATGACAAGTTTTCATCTTTTTATTGCTGTATAGTGTTTCATTGAATATATACACCCTATTTTCTTTAGCCATGTATTATTTAATGGACTCTCTTGGTGTTAATTCTTTTTGGGTATTATGAATAGTGGTGTGACAACATGTGAGTACAAATGTCCCTTTGGCAGATGCACTTTTTTGAGGCAGGTTCTCACTATGTAATTCAGACTGGCCTTGAGCTGACAGCAATCTTCCTACCTCAGCCTCCTGAGTGCTAGGCTTGCAAGCATGTATCACCACACCCAGCCCAGATACATCTTTTAAAAAATGTTTTAGGTCCTTGTTTGAATTTTTGAATGTGGAGCCCAAGCGTATGGAAGGCCAGTTATATAGCAGAAGACTAATGGGTGGAAGATAATCGAGTGAATTGTGGGATTTCATATTTAGCTTTTAACTTGAAAATATGAAATTTTACTTGATTAATATTTATACAAGGACTGATGGTGGTACTTTTAGGATAAGAGTCGAGGGCCTGACAGAAGCTAGTTGAGAAACTACGCATGACCTGTTAACTATGAGATCCTAGACACATGTGCAGAACAGTTCCCAAAGCCTTGAATGTAGACTTCTCCCCAGAGTACAAGCAGTCTTGCAGTGGGATGCCCTAGACCTGACATCAGCCTGAGGCATGGGATCTCCACACTGCCTCTCAGGACCTAGATGTAGAAACTCTTTCAGGTTTCCTTGAGATTTGGACAATATAAATGAAAGGCAACCATGAGGAGCTAGGGTCTTTATCATGAATGAGTGTTTAATTTTTCAAAAGCTCTTTCTGCATCTATTGAGATTATCATGTGGTTTTTGTCTTTGGCTCTGTTGATGTAGTGTATTAAATTTATGGATTTGCATATGTTGAACCTTCCGTATCTGTGACTCAGCTTTGCTTCCAAGATGGAGAGGTGTGTGTGGAGAGGTTCACTGAAGCTCTTGCAGTTCCTCTCTTTTCTATTTCTGTACATCACAATATCAAGAATTCTCTGCTTAGGGTCTCTCTTAAGAGATATAGAGAATACAAGTGGTATAGTTTTTCACTCCTTTTATTTATATTTATATTAATATGTGTAAGTATAATACATCTAAGTATATGTCAATACACATATTCATATTGTTAACTAATGGCATGTGAGGAAACACCCAGAGACTGAGACTGTGGGAAATATCAGATTTTATTCCACCTACATACCAGCAGACTGAGCCATATCAGTAGCTATCTGGAGGGAAGGCTAAGTATATATAGGGTTTAGGGTTGGGGTTGCAGTCTCAAAGAATCTGGATGCCATGTTCAAAATTAAAGCTGCAAAGGACAATCAGCACAGGTGTATAGATAAAGCTGGCATCAGGAATACTATGGGGTTGGTTCTGAGTTTCTTTGTGGCCCCTATTTCTTGTTTGCTGATGTCATCCTACTGTCATTAGGCATAAGAAATATATAATGTAATGCATATCACTGAGAAGAACACATTGATTAAAGAAATACAAATCTTTGGCATCACTTTGAAACTTAAATAGTAAGAATAAAAAATATGAAAGAAAGAAAGTCTCCAAAAGGCAGAGCTGTGACTGCCAACAAGTCAGCTTCTCCAGGTCCAAGGGTCTAGAGTCTATAAAGCAATAGCTGGGAGAGGAATCATGGTGAATAAGGGGGTACGTAGGAATCATGAGGGAACTGACAACGGAGAAAAAACCAGGATAAGTAGAAATAGATCACACTGTGGAAGAGAGACTGTTCAGCACTGCCCACAGTGGCTGGCTAACCATCAGCTGGGAAGCAAACTGAAACTACCAACTTCTCTGCTCATGAAGAACCAAAGAACTGCACCAGAACAGGGGAAGTCTTCTGCAGTTAGAGCCAGTAGGGAGAATGCAAGACAGTGCTTCCAGAGTAGCCTTCCACAGTCAAAACTTGATGGGTGACTTTGGTACAAGTGCCCACCAGAGGTCACAATCACATCAAACAGGAGCTAGAGAGGTCCTGCTGAGAGGCAGGGGCTGGTGAAAGCAGACCCAGCTATTATCAAAGACTAGTTTCGGAAGCTACCTAGGATTGGAAGTTTATATTGGTACTGTGTTCTCACCATAAGCAGATCTCTATACGCTGCACCACTCCAGGGTCAGACTGCCACCTTAGATTTCCAGTGTGAACAAAGACACATCCTTGCCAGAGCTCTCTCTGCTCCTTAACCCTAGACTCAGGAGAAACCAACAGAAAAATCTTCTTTTACTGTTCCTTATTTGATCATATTATTTCTCCATTACTATTTTTTCAATTATTTTACACTTTGCTGTTTCTCTACTTTTGTAAAATTTCTTATATTTATTTATTTATTTATTTATTTTGATCTTCCTACACAGTTCAGATTCATAGTGATCCTCTAGTCTCAAGTCTCCTCAGCATGGGAATTACATGTGTGGCCCACTACATCCGGTTCTGGGGCGAGTTTGGCATTTGGTATCAGGATCAAACTCGAGAAATTGCGCTTGCCAGGCAGGCGATTAGACTGCTGAATTATCTCCCCAGTCCTATTTCCCCAATTTTATTTCATTATTTTACCCATCTTCTCCTATGAGTGTGTCTGTACTTTTCTTCCTTTTTCCTTTTTTTCTCTCAATGTAGTTTATGGAAGGTAAACAAGTTCTCCCTTATTCCTTTATATCCTTTCCACTTTTACCCATCTCTCTTTGCCTGACTTCATTTTCCTGTTTTTCATTCATTCTTAATCTTTTTAAAAAATACTTATTTGGTATAGGCTCTCTCTACACAGCTCATACTCATAATGATCCTCTTGTCTCAGCCTCCTTAATGCTTGGATTACAGGCATGAGCAATGATGCCCGGTTTTGGAGCCAACACAGCATTTGGTACGGTAATGGAATCCAGCTCCTTCCACTTGCCAGGCAGGCATTTAGACCACTGAGTTATCTCCCCAACTTTCATTCTGAAACTTCTTTTCTTTTTCTCCCTGCCTTTTCATTTGTCCTCCTTAAATTTTTCTTCTAACATTTTATATAAATCATAGAAACTTTTCCCATCTCAATTTCTCCTTCCCAATTTTGTATCCAGTTTTTCCTCCTAAAATATATAATAACATCCCTTACCATCAATAGGACCTTTGTCCCTCTCTCCTGTTTGTCATGCGGCTTTCCAATTAAATCTTGTCGAGTTTGAGGTTGCTCATTCCTCCTTCTGAAGCTAGGGTCTAGGTTCTTCTCATCTGGAACAAAGAACTGAACAAAACATGCAATGAGCCTTGGTAAATTTTATTTGAAAAAGTAAAACTGAAGAGTGAGAGTCAGACTACAGAATGAGCTTGGGCCAAATAAAAGAGGAAAATGCAAGATAAAAGAACAGCCTGGAGAAATCAGGTTGGGTTATCATGAGGAAAGACACACTAGCAAGCTCTTTTTGGCATCTGTGACGTTTGATGTGGTCTAAATTTTGAGGAAACACAAGAGGACTCTAGATATAGGTACTGAGAGGCAGTGCTAGGATCCCACACCTCAAGCTAATGACAAGTCTAGGGCATCCTGTTGAAAACCTGATCAAGAAATCCAGGTGCAAGGTTTGGAAACTGTTCTGTACATGTGCTCAGGAATCTTCCAATTAAAGTGTCACAGCTATTTCCCCAGCCAGCCTTGGTATGTGCTAATCTATGCCAATACCACAGAGTTGAGAATTTTAAAAGAAAACTTTGTGTTATTTTTCTCTCCTTTTCCTCTCTCTCCAGTCCCTAGCCTGCTGGACTTAACATAAATAAGTCTACAAATGGCTGAATGCTGTTTCCCACTAATAGAGGAGACATAGCCATCACATTTAGTGCACATTAGCTGCAGATCAGGGCTTGGATTGCTGTGATGTTTACACTATAACTGTGGATTTCTCTTCAGAGTTAAAGGAAGACACAAGACCTTGTGGTATGTTATTTCTCAACTATCCCCAGTAGATGTCACTGCAATAGTAGTTTATTACTGCTGTAGTTGCACTGACTACATAGGAATAATTCTGACTACTTAGTGCCAGTGAACATCTCTATTGATCCACTGTCACAGTAAGGGAGAAAGACAGCAAGAGTTCCTAACAGAGATACTCAGAATTGATTGGACTCTGCAGAATGCCTGCAACCCAGACAAAAGTCCTTTTTTTTTTTTTTGGCAGAACCAGGGATTGAACTCAGGCCCCTGAGCTTGCCAGAGAAGCGCTTTTTCTACCGAGCCATTTCCCTGGGCCCCAAAAGAAGTCCTGAGTCTGAATTGGCTTCAGCATTGTAGTGGTGGGACCAGAAGAGTAATTCTGGTGTGATCACTCAGACTGTTTGGCAAAGAAACTACTTGGGAATTGCATATGTAATGTCTCATTGGAATATTTAATTGGTGTTACCATTGGACATTTTATAGGTTTAGGTTTTTGTAGGTTTCCTGGTTTATTTAGTAATGTGGGGTTATGTCATGTTCTTTTATGGTTGTGTGTGTTTATTGGGTTACAACCTTTGTGTATTCGTTCTTTCCTTGGCCCTGATTTAACAGGTGTCTAGGTTCTCTCCCTCATCTCAGCTCTCTGGCTAGTGTCTTTCCCCTACAACATTATTACTATATGTCTTTATTCTTATTCCAAATCTGTAAACTCCACCTCCCAAGTTTTAAAATTTTCCACAGTTAACTTCCTCACAGTCACTCAGGTCTTTACTAGAGCTATTTCTCAAATCTCCTCACCTTATGCTTTTGGCCCTTTCATATCTCAGCTAGATTACTGTCCTACCTATGTGCTAATTCTGACAACCACTAAGTCTTCCTCAATCACAGGGCAACCTCTCTTCTCCCATATCTTGCCCTTCTCCCCACAAAATATCCTTTGAAAAATGTTCCATACTTTCAATACAACTCAACCAAAAGTATTCAAATAATATCAGACACCCCACAAATCTTTTCTTCTCTACCACTATTCTGCCCTTGAAACCTCCCCTTTAGTGTGTAATACTACTTATCCAACAACCTGCCATTTTCCCTGCCCTACCTCACCTACCTCATTGCAGAGCAACAACAAAGAATAAGTTATCACAATATGCACAGAGAATATATGGGGTAAAAGAAACTGAAAGGAATATCATATATAAGTGTTGTAAGATTGAATATGTGGGTGCCACTGTAAATGTAAATAATTCTTTCATGAAAACATAGGTACAATTAAAAATCACTTAAAGTAAATGACAGAAGTGAACTCTGGCATTGGACGTAAAAGTCTGAAAGTTATTTAT
Organism: Ctenomys sociabilis; assembly: GCA_004027165.1. NCBI lineage: Eukaryota > Metazoa > Chordata > Mammalia > Rodentia > Ctenomyidae > Ctenomys > Ctenomys sociabilis. The sequence continues at coordinate 3,493 of PVKA01037205.1, read as the reverse complement.
GGAGAGCAACATCCTACTAAAATGCTCCATGTAAGGCACAAACTTTCCTTACTCCTCTAGTACTTAGCCTACAGCAACTCCCCTAAAAAAAGCAGGAAAAAAGTGTGTGCCATGTAGAATTTAAATGTGTGTGTGTGTGTGTGTGTGTGTGTGTGTGTGTTTCTCCATAGGAAAATGGGAAATGAGGAAGTAAAGAAATAGGAGATCTATGAACCCTTCCAATGATCACAGAGCAATGAGTCAGGAGGAGAGAAGAAAAGACATACCAAATACAAGGTAGCAGAAGTCTATGAAATGTTCTTAGAAAGGATGAAGAAATAGATAAGTTCAAAGAGGAAATGAAGCAAAAGGTCATTTCATACAACAATTTCAGTCAAAATGATATGAGGGAGAAACTGATCTCAGGTGGGTGACCTCCAAATGATATAGGGAACCTCCAAATGACATAGGGAAAAAACGATCTCTAGACCTGACCTGCACGAGTTCGTGTTCTCTAAAACTGAAGAATGAATTTTCAGAACAAATGGAGGTTATGAGCAGAATGGATTTAATGAGGGAAAGAAAGCTCCTGTCTGAGAAAGGGACAGGAGGGGGGCCTGAGTGGGTAGTTCCCCAGGAAGTTGTCTCTTCCAGGGACTTTTGTAGAGTAAAATTGTTGTAACACAAAAATGAGGCAGGCTCAAAAAGGAAAAAGAAGTGCTTTATTTTAGCTGGTACCCAGCAGCAGACACCCTGCAACACATGCAAGGTGTGTGCCAAGGTGGGGAGGCAGGGGTTTTTAAGCTTGAAAACCACAAAGGGCAGAGGGAGGATTTGGGGAAGGAGTCATTCCCTATCTATACACGCAGTTTGCCAATTTTTAAAAATCTGGACAGGCAGTTTAGGGGTCTTTACAAAGCTTATTTGGGCCTTGGGTATAGTTCTTGCTTTTTGGAATCTAGAGAGACATCTGGTGACAGTTAAGCACATTTTGTTAAACTCAGGAGCATTCCTTATCTGTTCAAGCAGTCACAGTCTTACAGTTAAAACATCTGGGTGGGGTTTACAAAGAGGCCAAAATCTCACAAAATGGAGTTCACAAAAGTTTTACAAAATGAAGTTGGTTAAGTCAACTTGTAATAGGGATCATTATGACAACAGAAATTTTCAACAGCTTGACCTAGTATGAGGATGGCGCTTACAGAACAGGATGGCAATGCTTGGGTTAGGCTAAAACAAAAACCATGTGGTGAGGTGGGTCTAAGGTGGTAAAGACATGGGAACTCGTTTAGGTGGACAAAAGGTGGAATAAAACTATGGTCAACCAATGGGATTACAAGCACCATTGCTCAGGTAAAATTGATTAAGTTCAGGAACAAATAGGGAAGCAAGTCATGTAGCAAGTGGGAATTGAATATAGAATAGGATTTAATGGGGTAGCTATCCAGTAGTATTCAGATTAACGATTCTTTGGTCTCCCTCAGGGTGATGGTTAATCTCAGATGCCAATCTTTAGGGAAGTCAGCATTTGTTTGATCTTTGGTCCTTAGGTCTGGCCCACGGAGGGAGCATCCGTCCCTCCCAGAGTTGCAAGATATTTTGCCTCCTGTATTTTTTTTTTTTTGTCTTTTTGAGACAGGGTCTCACTGTGCAGTTCAGGCTGGCCTTAAGCTCCCTTTGTAGCTCAGGCTGGTCTCGAACTCACAACAATCCTCCTGCCTCAGCCTCCCAAGTGCTTTTGCCTCCTGTATTATCTCTTTCAAAGGCCTGGCCCTGCCTGACTGCCTAAAAATATTTCTATCTAACTCCACTGCCTACAACAAGTATGCCTATGATGAATTTCAGAAAATAGGTAAAAACTGAATAAAGTAATTGTCTTAGTTACTCCTCTCTCATTGCTGGGACAAACACCCAAAATGAAGGTAGGAAAGGTTTATTTAGCTAACAGTTGCTGGAAGTTTCAATCCATATTCATCTGGCTCCAAAGCAGAGGGGCACAAGGCCGAGAAAATCCTTTCATGGTTGCAGCAAAGAGCATGAGCCCAAGGGAGATGTAGCAGCAGCTCAAGCAGCTAGCTTCTCTTTCCTCCTTGCATTGAAATGTAAATTACTTGCCCCAGGGGAGGTGTGGCATCCACACTCATAGTAATCAATCACAAACTCCAGAAGCTACCCCAAGACAGCTTGAGGCCTTGGGGGAATGCCTAGACACAAACCATAACATTTGGCCCTTGGCACCCCAAAGACTCATGCACCTCACTTTATGCAAAAGCCATTCTAGTCTATCTCTAAGAGTTGCCAAAGTCCCAACAGTTTCAGCACTGCTGAAAAGCCCAAGTCCCAAGTTTCCTCCAAGATCTAAGGCAAACTCTTAACTGTGAGCCTCTGTACAAATGAAAAGTTAAATACATCCAACATTCAAAGGCACAAGATAAACATTGCCATTCAAAAGGTATACACAGAAGGATACAAACCACTGGGGCCAAAACAAGTCCAAAATCCAGCAAGGCAAATATTAGGTCCTATAGTTCCATGTGGAACATCCAAAGCAATCTGTGGCAAATTGTGAGCTCCATGTGGCTCCAGCCCTAAGGCACTCTTGGTGTTAGCTTCCATGGCTTCGCTTAGGCCAGCTTTGCTCCTGTTCACAATTTCCTTTACATGATCCACGTTATTGGCTTTTCCAAACTTCTGGAGTTTCCATGGAATAGGCTTCTCACTCACAACTTCACACACTACCCTCTCAGGGGCACACTGCTGGCCTACCAGGCCTTCTGAAATCTAGGCAGAAGCCTTCTTAAACTCCGAACTCTTACATATCTTAATTTCCTAAAACCAATGCCACATGGATGACTTCAAGGTCTGCTGACAGCTGGAGCAGTAGGCAGGCGTCCTTATCTCTTGCTGTAGGGGTCCAGTGCCTGGATGGCTGAGCACTCTGACCCTGATTCTGAGGAAGATATTCCCCATCCTGGCGCCACTCAGGAATCTGGTGTGGCCACTGCCTCCATTCTGGGACAAGGAACTCTGCAGCTTTACCCTCAAGGCAAAGCCCCAGACCTTTACAATTCTGAGGCTGCAAAGGGTGGAGGCTGTCTGTCTTCAGTGATGCCCTCAGGCCATCCTTTTGATTCACAGGTTCCTTCCCAGCAATGGAGATCCTCTCAGCTCTATCATTGCATTCCACAGCTTTATTGGAGTTTGCTTTCTAGCCAAACTCACATTTTAAATCCTTCTGCTGGGCTCCTTGCTCTTGATTCTCAACATAAATCTGGCTAAAAGCCCCCAATAACTAAGCCATGCCACCACCCCAATATTTGGCTTCTTTGAAATATCTTTTGCCAGATTAATCAGTCTTCCATGTTTAATTTCAGTCTCGGGAAGTCTCTGGACATGAGCAATATGCAGACAACTTTTCTGCCAAGTTAAAACATAAATGATCCGGAATGTTAGAACCAATGCAGTCCTTCTTCCCAGCAGAAACCTCCCCAGCCTGGCCTTTACAGGCTGGATT
>PVKA01037204.1:6492-21280 GCA_004027165.1 Ctenomys sociabilis | reverse complement strand
GGAATTACTTCTCATTTTATTTCCTCTATAGCTTTCTGCTGTTGTTCCTTTGCTGCTGTATCTGTTATTTCATTTGTTGCAGCTGAGCTAGTGTCCTCTGCCTTTCCTGATGGACTCGAGGTCTGGGATTGCATTTTTCCCCTTCTCTTTGTCATTTTGTATAGCACTGATCTTTGATCTTTGGTGTAGAACTTTGGTGCAGCTATAAGCTTAGCTTGTTATGAGATTCGGGTGCCAGTCTATTAAGTTTGAAATTTTCCAGGTATGCCTATCCTGGGTCTAGCTGTTGTGTTCAGTTCCTTTTTTGCTGCAGCTCCTTTGGTTCCCCTATGTTGGTTCCCGGGGTCAGCCCTCCTGTGTCAGGCAGGGCATTCCCCAGGTGGGTGGGCCTGGGCTTTGGTGGGTTTTCTGGGCTCACAAAAGGATAGTGGATGATCTTATTTACTGAGTTGGCTGTACTGAGCCGGCCAGCTTGTGCTGGCTCCGGGTCTACAGGCCGTAAATCAAGAATGCTACAAAAGGTCCCTCTGGTGCAGTGGGCCTGGAGCCCTCACTCACAGGCCAGGCTGTGCTGGGTTTCGGTCCATAGCGTGGGACCGTGGATTGCTGAGAAATGTCCCTCCGGTGTGGCAGGCTAGGAGTTCTCACTCCAGGCCGACCTGCACTGGGTCTGGGGCTGTGGTGTGGGACCAGTAATCATCTGGAAGTGTTTCTCTGGCACAGTGTGCCTGGAGCTGTCACTGGGCCACGTGAGGTGATGGGCAGCTTAATCCCTGGGAAATGTATCTCAGGCATGACGGGCCTGAAGTTCTACACTCACTGACCTTTGATGCCCAGAGAATTGGGGAAATTCTCACTCAATCAGTGGGCTTTAGGTCAGGGGTTCCGGGGAGGTGTTGGTGAGTGGGTCCTGAGGTTTCAAGCCAGTCACTGGCTTGGAGGGGTTGCGGACAGGGATCCACGTAGCGCGTGTGGGAAGAAGCCAAAGGGTCTCCCTTAGACTCACCACACTCTCACTGATATGGGAAGCCTGGTGAGTCCTGTAAATTCGCTCTCCCTGGGTGAGCTTGGCACGGGAACCAGGAGGCCGCTGGAGTCAGCCGCTGTCTCAGACTGGTCTCTGGCTGGGCGGGCGTGGGCGGGATGGAGCAGGATGGCGGAGTCGGCCACGCTGTCTCTGGCCGGTCTCAGGGGCTGGGCGGGCGTGGGCGGGATGGAGCAGGATGGCGGAGTCGGCCGCGCTGTGTTTCCCCGGTCTCAGGGGCTCAACAAAATATTTTAAAACTTTAAGTATTATATGTTGTTACCAGCAGTTTTATCCATTGATCACTGTAAAATCAAGCAGGGATTTTTTTTTTTGAATAATTTTATTTTTGTGCTAAAAAGTAAAATTATGTAGTACATAATTTTGTGTTTGTTAACTGCTACCTTATCCTCATTTCCAATATTGTCAAAATATTTTAAAGTTCAAAGTTCAGTTTAAAAAGTTTTGGAGACAAATCATGTTTAGATAGTAACAGTTAAGTTACTCTGCTGCTTCCCAGAGTTCTAGTTTGAAGGAGTTCCCCATCTCACCTAAGTTCAAGACCATTTCTATGTACCAGATTTGGTTTAGTATGTTTTATAAAAATAATTCTATAATATAACATTACATATCTTTAGATCTTGCACTTACCAAGGAGACATTGTGACACTGAGCCACAGATCCAGGCCAAAATGATTACTGTTTAAGTGGTTATGTAATTCATAAGAACAGTATATTTCCTTGTAAGGCAATGACCATCATCTTTAGATGTTTATATCAACTGACCACTAACTGAGTAACAATAATTAATGTAAAATGAAGTGGAAGAGAAAGATTTTATTTTAAATCACAAAAAGTTTTCAGTCATGAAATCTGATATATTTCATAAAAGTTATTACTTTTTCCATTAATGTAAATTTAACTGTTACTACCTAAATATGATTTGTCTCCAAAACTTTTTAAATCAAACTTTGAATTTTGAAATATTTTGAGAATATTGGAAGTGAGATTAAGGTAGCAGTTAACAAACACAAAGTTTAAAAATTTTAATGTCTAAATATAATTTCAATTAATTATATTTATCTTCTATTTATACATATATCTTCAATTAATTTATGTGCATGTGCAAACATTTCATTATCTATCTAGTTGAGAATCTGAAAGTGTAATACAAATTTAAAACATACAACAGATACTGTGAAATGTGAAGTGTTTGTTCAATGGGAAGAGAAATTTAGGATGAGGGCAGAACACATGTAATAAGGGAAAATATATATTTATGTATATATGCAGAGTAGTTTAGATAATTATAGTGTTGATTTATACTGATATTTTGACAAGAACAGTGAATGCAGCAACTTATTGCAGTACAGTTCGTTTACTGGATGGTGCTACCGTTTCCATTTGTTTTAATGCAATGTAATATTCAGATTTGTGCAATATATGTGTTCATCTGCTTTATATGTTGTAATCTTTTAAAGTCTTTCATGTCCATTTTTCATTAATAGGATTTAAGTAATCATAATTTACTTAAATTTCAATGATTGGTAACTTCACTGTTTTTTTTAAATTTCTTTTTTTTCTTTTTTTTTTTTTTTACTTTATTTATTTATTTGGTGCAGGGTCTCACTATACAACTGCAACTCATAGGGATCGCCATGACTCAGCCTCTCCAAGAGATGGAATTTCAGGCGTGGGCCACCACATTCGGTTTTGGTGCCAGCACGGTGCACTGAGGGTTCTGGGTGAGGAACAGCATGTGGTACTGGGGATCAAACTGGTGCTTGTGCTTGTCACGCAATTGCTTAGACCATTGAACTATTTCCCCAGGTCTTGTAATTGTACAAATTAAAGCACTGACTTTAGGAAAATATTTTTATTCTATTTTATTGAAGAACAAATAGCAATGAGACAGTTTCAAATCAAATTAGTAGGACAGATTCAACAATTAATACACTGCACATTGTTTTTGAAATGGCTTTTTGTGGGGGGCACGATAGCCCTAGAGCCTCCATTTTCTTATGGAGATAGGTTGCTCTTTCTGCAAAGCTGCCACACCATGACTTTCTGTCACATACTCCCCCAGCAGATCTAGCCTATAAGATTGCCTTAGTACTCCCGCATCATCAGTGATGCTGACATCCTCTCCCCCTGCTATAAAAGCCATGACGCTTCCTTGAATAAACGAGATTTGATCAGAATCCTGTCTTATCTCCATTTCTCGTGTCTCCTGTCCCTTGTCCCCTCCTCCATTCCTTGCTCCTCTCCCAGGTGACCCTCATTGACTGACCTGATGGACGGGACAAGTGGTGCCCAAAGTGGAGCAACTGGTACAGAGGATTCAGCAACGGAACTGTCCAAGTGAGTGTGCAAGAGTGAAAGTAAAAGAGGCCCGTGCCACAGTTGCCTGTTGCGATGTCTGATCATCGGTAAGTGGACGGAACCCTTTTTTCCCCTTCCCTCAGACAATGGGACAAGTATTAAGTGAACATGAGATTTTTGTTGACAGTTTAAGCAAAGCATTAAAGGTGCGAGGAGTAAAGGTTGAGGCAAAACAATTATGTGAATATTTTCAGTTTATACATAAAGTGTGCCCTTGGTTCCCCTTGGAGGGAACCATTGACTCTAAAAGATGGTGGCAAGTGGGAGATGCCCTACAAGATTACTATAGGGTCTTTGGACCAGAAAAAGGTTCCTGTTACTGCCTTTTCCTATTGGAATCTTATTAATGAGATTCTCCAGAAAAGGCACTGGAGAAACTCTGATTAAACAGGTTGTTTCAGAGGGGGAATAAGCCTTCCAATTATCAGCAAAAAACACGCTGGTTTCCTCCCAGGCAGATTCTGACTCTCTCTCCTCCTCTGAGGAGGAGGACTCAGAGGAGTTGATGACTCTTGCTCCTCCTGACAAAGAGGCTGTGACTTCCCAGCTGCTCACTGCCTCTGAGGTTCCCAGTGTGTACCCTGATTTGTCTGCCCTACTGAATCTGACATTTAATAATAGCGGCTCTGAGGAGGAAACCGTAGATTGGAAAACTCTGGGCAATGAGGCCACTGAATACCGCTCACTATTGCCTATTCCACCCTTTCAGAACTTAAAGGAAAAAGGGGCGTCTTCTAATGTGATTAAGGGGTTCAAAAATAAAGTTAGAGACCTTTGGAAACAGATTAAATTAGAGAAACAGTGTTTTGACCTCGCCCAAAAGCTTGCAGTAATTCACAGTAAGAGGGCTGACCATGAGGCATCCACCATTTTACTTCCCCCTTCTTCTTGGCCAAATCCTAAGAACCAGATGGCCACCGACTGGGCGTTTCCTCTAACCAAAATATAAAGGGTGGGAAATGAAGGGGAACAGTCTCAGACTATCAGAACGCGCATACCTTTTGATCTAAAACTGCTAAAAGAGTTAAAGGCTGCTGTCACACAGTATGGCACGACCGCCTCTTATACACTCACTGTACTGTATTTCATGACCCAAGGATGGCTCACCCCTAAAGACTGGCACACATTAACCAAGGCCGCTTTATCTGGTGGAGATGATTTGCTCTGGAAGTCAGAATACCTTGAGAATTGTGATTCTATCACAAAGAGAAGTGCAGAGGCCGGAAACGGCTAGACTTATGACATGCTGGCTGGCTCAGGGAATTTTTCTACCACTGAGGCCCAATCCCGATATGATGCAGGACTGTTTGCTCAGGTTCAATTAGCCACAGATGGAGCATGGAAGAGATTACCCTCCCGTGGGGAAGCTACTGCTTCATTGACCAATATTAAACAAGGTCCAGAGGAGCCCTTTTCGGATTTCACACATCAGCTGCTTCAGGCAGCTGAAAGATTGTTAATGTGGAATCCAATTCTGACTTAATTAAACAACTGACCTTTGAGAATGTGAATACAGTGTCCAGGCTGCAATATGCCCCCATAAAAAGGGATCTGATCTCTTGGGCTATATTCGCCTTTGTGCAGAAATAGGGCCAGCCTATCAACAGGGTCTTGCCATGTCTGCAGTGCAGCAGGGATATACTGTCAGGCAATCTCTTTCTCAGAGGGAGAAGAACAAAGTTAAGTGTTTTAATTGTGGAAAAATTGGGCATATGGCTAAAGATTGTAGGGGAAAGGAGCAGCAGCCCATGTTGCAAGCGGGGTAACCATTGGGCAAGTGAATGCAAGTCAAAAAGGGATAAAGATGGCAATATTCTTCCCCCAAACCAGGGAAACAGGAAGAGGGGCCAGACCCAGGCCCCTGCATCCAGACAAAATCATGGGGCAATCAGCTTTGTTCCCACCAACAATCCATTTCAATCCTCATCAGTGCCACTCCCGGTAGTGCAGGATTGGACCTCAGTGCCACCATCCAAACAGTATTGACCCTTGAGGATGGAACTCAGGTCCTCTCCATGAGTGTTTTTAGCACATTGCCTAAGAATACCTTTAGCCTTTTGATTTGACGTGGTAGTGTGGCACTTCAGGGCCTTCAAGTCATTCCAGGAGTGATCAATAATGATTATTTGGGTATTATTAAGATCATGGTTTCATCTTTGTTGGGTGTCGCTAGCATCTCTGCCAGCCAAAGGATGACCCAGTTGCTTCTCCTACCACTAGCTACTAATATAATCCCTGTTATGGCTCAGTCAAGGGGAAGTCAGGGTTTTGGGTCCTCAAATGTCTTTTGTGCTCAGGCGATTTCACTGCAAAAACCCTACTGACCTACGTGGATGGCAAGCAATTCTCTGGCCTAATAGATACAGGTGCTGATGTCACTATCGTCAGGGCAGAGGATTGTCCAGGGGCATAGCCTCTGCATGACACACTGACTCACCTCCAGGGCATAGGCCAGAGCTCAAATCCCAAAAGAAGTGCAAAAATCCTAACGTGGAAAGATCGAGAAGGCAACCAGGGTACCACACAGCCTTACGTTATAGCTAGATTGCCAGTTAACCTTTGGGGCAGAGATCTCCTCTCTCAGGTAGGAATGATTATAGGTAGTCCTAACTCTGTTATCACTGCACAAATGCTGAACAAGGGATATTTGCCAGGCGAAGGCTTGGGGAAGACCAACTGTGGAATCACAGTACCAAGACAAGTTACACCAAAAAATGACAAGGCGGGCCTGGGTTCTTTATAGTAGGGGCTGTTGACTCTCCTGCGGCTCATGCAGACAAAATCACTTGGCTTCCAGATGATCCTGTGTGGGTTGATCAATGGCCCCTTACAATTGAAAAGTGGATGTCTGCTCAGCAGCTGGTACAGGAACAGCTCAACACCGGTCATGTTGTTTCCAGTAATTCCCCTTAGAATACACCTGTCACTGTGATTAGAAAAAGGTCAGGCAGATGGTGACTCTTGCAGGACCTTAGGGCAGTAAACAAAACTCTGGTAGTGATGGGGGCCCTGCAACCAGGCCTCCCTTCACCTGTGGCCATACCTCTTAATTACTTTAAAGTGGTTATTGACCTAAAAGATTGCTTTTTCAACTTTCCTCTCCATCCAGAGGATCAAAAGTGTTTTGCCTTTAGTCTACCCACTGCCAATTTCAAGGTTCCTATACAGAGATTTCAATAGCGTGTTTTGCCTCAGTATATGACAAATAGTCCCACCTTGTGCCAGTCCTTTGTGGCCTCGATCATATAGAATGTGAGAGATCATTCTGTGGCCAGAGATGTATATCGTCCATTACGTGGTGACATATTGATAGCTGGAAAGGATCGAACTGCTACCCTACAATGTTATCAAGAGCTACAACAAACTTTAAGCAATATGGGGCTACAAATTGCCCCCGACAAGGTTCAACTCGTGGACCCCTACACTTATCTAGGTTTTCAGATGAAGGGGTCCCAGGTTTTCTCGCAAAGACTACAGTTAAGGTTGGATAAATTGACTAGTTTAAATGATTTCCAAAGAATTTTGGGAGATATTAACTGGCTCATGCCTTACCTAAAACTTCCCAAAGGAGAAATAAAACCCTTATATGACATCCTACAAGGTGATGCCGACCCAACATCCCCCTGTAAACTTTCCCCAGAGGGCAGGCAGGCTATAAGCCTGGTTGAAAACGCCATCCAAGAACAAACAATCACCTTTATAAATTATGAGACGCTCTTGGGATTCCTGGTTCTCAGAACAACGTCTTCCCCTATTGTTGTTTTCTGGCAAACCACCCCCCTGGTGTGGGTACATTTATTGACCACATCAAAAAAGAGTCCTTGAACCTTATTATCAGGCTGTCTCCAATCTTATTATTTTAGGTAGAAAGCAGGGAAAGTGTTACTTTGGCAAGGAAGCTGATTTTATCATCCAGCCTTTCTCTAGAGAGGAAGTTGACTGGCTGTTACAAACAACACAATATTGGCCCATTGCCTTGGCCTCCTATGTGGGAAACATTGATAATCATTATCCCCCTGATAAACTTAGTGATTTTGCAAATCACCATGATTTTGTCTTTCCTAAAAATACATCCTATAAACCTTTAGAAAATGCATTATCAGTCTTTACTGATGGCTTCTCATCAGGAATAGCTGCTTATGTTTTTCAAGATCATATGATTACATTTCAGATGGACAGTCCATCAGCCCAAATAACTGAATTAATAGCCATCGGAGCAGTCTTTTCAGCTTTTGCAAATCGCTCCCTTAATATTTATACAGATAGTGCATATATTGTCCAATCTATCCCCGTACTTGAGACTGTAGGACAAATAAAACAGGCATCTAAGGTTGGACATCTGTTTACTTAATACAACAAATGATTAACAAAAGAACTCAGCCATTTTATATAGGACACCTGTGGGCTCACACTGACCTTCTGGGGCCTCTCTCTCTAGGAAATAGATTAGCCAATGCCACTACTAAGCCTTCTATTCTTTTTTGTTCCCTCCTCACACATAGTAAGGATGCTGTCACCTTGGCAATGCAAACACATCAACTTCATCACTTGAATGCTCACTCCCTATAGTTAATTCATAAGATCACAAAACAACAGGCCAAGTTGTTAAGAATTGTTCTTTGTGTGCTATTCATCTTCCAGTTCCTCATCTTGGAGTGAACCCAAGGGGAATGATACCAAATGCCCTTTGGCAGATGGATGTCACTCATTTGTCAGATTTTGGCAATCTTAAATTTATTCATGTGACCATAGACACCTTTAGTGGATTTATATATGCCTCCCTTCCAACTGGAGAGGCCCCTAAATATGTTATGGCCCATGTACTCCAAACATTAACTGTTTTGGGCTGCTCTCAACAAATTAAAACAGATAATGGCCCAGGCTATACCAGCTCTACCTTTTCACAATTCTGTAAGAATTTCAATATTGTTCACATTACCAGTATCCCTTATAATCCCCAAGGTCAAGGTATTGTGGAAAGAGCAAACCAAACATTAAAACTTACTATAGAAAAAATAAAAGGAGGAGATTGGTACCCAACAAACAGATCGCCTAGAAATATCCTGGCACATTCCTCATTCATTTTAAATTTCTTAACATTGGACACCAAAGGGCAATCAACAGCCACCCATTTTTGGTGCTCCAAGACTCAAAAACAATTTGCCACAGTCTTATGGATGGATCCTTTGACTAATTCGTGGCATGGCCCAGATTCGGTCCTTATTTGGGTGGTGGATCGGTATGCATATGTTCTAACAAAATGAAATCTGCCAGATGGCTGCCAGAGAGACTAGTTAAACAAATTGGCCAGGTCCCCAAAATAGATGATGATTCTATAAATGATTCCAGGGATGTCAGCTTGCCCTGAGAATACCCTTCTGTGTTTGTTTTCAGGTCAGGCTCTGGATACTGATAATAGGATTCCTGATAACTTTACCCTGGACTATTGAGAGTAGCTTTGAGGCTCCAATATCCAAAGAGGAGCTTCTCTTCTCACTATATGCTAATCCTTGTGACTGCAAAGGAGGCTATGGGTCTAGAAATGGCCATGTTACTCAGCAGATTGATTGTGGAGATAAGACGACATATTTGATCGCCCGACTCAGCACCACAGGTAACATGGCCACAGGTGGTCATAGATTAAGTTGGAAATGTCAAAGAAAACCAAGAATCACACCCTCTATTGATGGCAGATTAAGTACATACCCAGAGGAATGCAATGTTTATTACCAAGAGATCCACTCCTCTTTCTATAACTTTGTACAGGAATGTGTGGAAATGGATAATAAGACATATTTTACAGCCACATTACTCATATCTAGGGTATAGTACTCTGGACTGGAATTTGTTTTCATAGGGGATTTGAAGTACTCTGCTCCATGCTGTTCTTGCCTTCATGGTTTGTGAAAAGAAGTCATCTGAAATTCTGATGGATTTTTCTTTGAATGTGATGTGCTTCTGTTCTCTCGCGGCTTTCAGTATATTCTTGTGGTGGATTATGGACTCTTGACTGTTATATGTCTCCTTGTGCTTTTATTTAGGTTGAAGTTATTTGGCGTTCTGTATGCTTCAGTTACTAAATGTTAGATTGTTTCCTCATATTTGGGAAGTTTTCTGCTATTAGTTCCATCCATATTCCTTTGATATTTTTTGTAATGACTCCCTTTTTCTCACTGATGCCTATTAATCTCACATTGTTCATCTTGGCATCGTCTTGCAGTTGATGGATTCTTTTTTCCTGGATTCTCATTTTTTTTTTCAGAGATCCTTTTCACTTTTTCACTAGCTGCAATAGTGTCTTCAAGATCTGATACTCTGTCTTCACTTTCACTCAAACGGCTTTGTAGAGTCATGATTGAAATTTTAAGTTCTTCTATATCTCTTTGACTCTGATTCATGCAATGTATTTATTTCCTGTATTTCTCATTCAATGAATCCCTCATATTTCTAATGTCCACTTTTTTTTTTGTTATCAATGTCTTCTTTAGAGGTATCTATTGATTCTTTTACTGCAGAGTTTTTTCCAAATTGGGGTTTCTCCATATATTTCCGGAGTTGATTCTCTACTTCAGAAATCTATGATTTCAAAGATTTCTTTTTTCATTTCTGAAATGATTTTTTAGTCTGAGTTCCTCTTTAGCTTTCTGCAGTTGTTTTTTTTCTTGCAATGCTATGAGTACATATGTTTCCTCTGGAATAGTGTTTTCTGCACTTGTTCTGGCTGGGCATTAGGTTTTCCCCATACATTTCTGGATTTGATTCGTTACTTCAAATGCTATGTATTCAAAAATTTATTCTTTTATTTCAAACATTAATTCTGGTTTGACTTCCTCTATCCCTTTCTGCTGTTGTTTCTTTGCTTCCAACTCTGTTAATTCAATCATTTCAGCTGAGCTAGTGTCTTTTGTTTGAGGGCTGAGATTGCATTTGCCTCTTGTCTTTGTCATTTTGTATAGTACTGATCTCTGAGCTTTGGTGTAGAGCTTTGGCACAGTTACAGCTTTTGCACATAATGAGATTCAGGTGACAATCAATTAGGTTTGAGATTATTCAGTTACGCCTGGCCTGAATCTAGCTGTTGTGTTAATTTCCTTTTTGCTGTAGCCCTTCTTTCTTTTACAACTGTGAGCCTGTGGTTCCCTTCTGTTGTGTCCCTTGCCCAGGGAGCACCAGGGAGCTCTGAAGCTCTCCCACACACTCACCTGGCTGTGCTGGTCTGGATTAGGGGCTGCAAGTGTCACAAAAGTTCTTACTCACTCATCAGGCTTGGAAGCAGGGGCTCCAGGTAGTTGCAGGGCAGGATGGGACGAGAGAGTCTCAGAAGTCCAGGGCTTGGGGCACAGGCTCTGGATGGAGCTCACCAGATATACACTGTGAAGCTAATAGTTCTCCTACACACTCACCAGGCTGGGCTTGGGTGGATCAGCAGCCAGAAGAATCACAAAAATTCTCACTTCTTCATTGGACTTGTGGGCAGGGGCTCCAGGGATTTGCAGGGTGGGATGGGCCAAGGGAGTCTCCTAACTTCAGTGTTTTAGTTTTTTTTTTTTTATGTATTTGATACAGGGTCTACAGGTTCTTCCTTCATAATCAGACTTGTAATGATTCTCCTGTTTTCAATTTCCCAAGTGCTGGGATTACAGGCCTGTACCACTATACCCTGTCTCAAATGCTTTTTTAGCATGCCCCAAGGGTAGGGTTGGCACAATAGGCTGAGGGTTGAACCCTGGCTATTGTGCTCTGTCTAAGCAGATGCTCTAGTCCAGTGAACTATCTGGCTGGCCCTTTTTAATCCTTTCCTTTTATTTTTTCCTGTATTTTAGGGAAGAGTCTACAGGGTGGGTCTCACTACTCGATTGGACTGATAGTTATTCTACTGTTTACAGCCTCCAAAGAGCTGGGATTCCAGGCATGTGTCATCACATGCCCAGTCTTTTTTTTTAAAGAGCATAAAAATGGTAAAAAAAAAAAAATTAGAAATATTACAAAATTTCACTGAACAACATTACAGAACTCCAGCAATTGTTGTTGTATTGTGTGTTGTTGTCTTCAAATTAGTTGCCCATATTACCAGACATAATAAATGTAATCATCTTCTAAAACCAATTTTCTTTCTGTCTGTGTGACATTGTATTTTCTCAACACTTTATTGGAATGTCATCAAAGCAACATATATCTTTTTTAAGGTAATATTTTTAAGATGTCAGTTAAAATTAACTAGGTCCATTTAAATAGACATAAATAATAAGATATGAATACTACTCTTTCCCAATATTGTTCTCCGTCTTCCAAAATCTAAAGATATAGCCATTCTTTACGAATTTACATTTATTCAGAAGAGAAAAAAAACATAATTTTGAAAGCATTGCTTTTGTCTTTTACTTCCACAAGTTCAGCAATACTTTTGTAACTGAAACAGCTTGAAGTTTAAGAAAATAAAAGCACAGAGAGATTACCTCTAAATTTCAATTATTAATTGCCACCTTTTATGACTTTACTCATAAATCAGGTAATTACTTATTTCTTTGATTAGCATGTAGGAAATACTTTTTTTGACAGCTACAATCTTGAGAATATAATTGGTAGAATTTATTTATACATAATGATGTCATCCTTGTATCTATTCAGTGATTAATGGGCATTTGTGTTGCTTTCAAGGTTTACATATTTCAAACTGTACCTCTACATTGCTGTGGCATGGTACTTTAAAACTTTCCAGGATAATACCCAGTAGGAGAAGATCTAGGCCAAATAAGGCCTCTAATCCTAGTTTTTAGAGAAATCTCCCCTTTGATTTCCACATCGGTTGCACTAGCCTACACTAATATCAACATTGGAGAAGTATTCCTTTATCACCACAACACTGGCAGTCTTTTGTTATAAGCCAATAGACATTCTTTCTAGAGAGAGACGGAAACTCAGCTTTGTTTTAATATAAAGTTTTTAAATGAGCATCGATGTTGAAAATTTATCTCTATATTTATATTTCATTTGTACTTCTCCTGAGAGGAGTCTCTATCTCAAATGCACATTTAGGGACAGGGTCTTTGAAGTTTGGGGATCTGATTTTTTTTTTTTTTTTTTTTTTTTTTTTTGCGGAACCGGGGATTGAACTCAGGCCCTTGTGTTTGCCAGGGAAGCACTTATTCCACTGAGCCATCTCCCCAGTTTCTTCAGTTCTATGCAAATTCTAGATATTAATCCTTTGTCTGAAGCACATCTGGTATATATATTTTCCTATTATGTGGGTTTTCTTTCCATTGTGCTGTTGACTTCTTTTCCTGTGAAAAACCTTTTTAGTAACTTGAAATCAGTGTTGATTCTTTGTGATGATTCCTATGTCACTTACGTTTTGCCTACTGCTACTTTCCAAATCCCTGCCTAGTCTATCTCCCAGCAGATTTACTGTTTCTATATTACTATTTACATATTTTTGTCAATTTTGGTTTTAGTTTACTGGATGGTGCTGCACATGAATCTAGTTTTAGTCTCATCATGTGGAAAGCCATTTTTTCCAGCACCATTTATTAATGAAGTTATCCTTCCAATGATCATGTTTGGCTCCTTTGTTAAAAATCAAGTGGCTAAGTGTATTTGGAAGTGTTTGTGAATCTTCTAATCTTTTGCATTGATCCTTGGGTCTTTTATCCCCAGTACCATGCTTTTCTTTAGTCATAGTTACTCTGTAGTATAATTTAAAATCAGGGATTTTGATCACCTCTCATTTGCCTTTGTTGTCCAGGGTTTCTTTTGTTCTTCTAGATCTCTTTTGGCTCCAGTTTATCCAATCAGGATCATATATTTTTTAATTTCTGTAATGTTTTCTAATGCTATTTTGATTGGCATTGACTCAAATATTTAGAGACAATTGGGGAGTGTGGATTTTTCTCTATGTTGAATTTTCCTAGGTTATTATAAGAGATATGTTTCTTGTTTTTGATAACTGTTCCATCTCGTTTGCTAGAACATTGTAGAATTCAGTGTAAAGATCTTGTACTGTCCCTGTTAGAATGATTTCTAAGTATTTCATTTTCTAAGCTATTGTAAATCACATTGTTTCCTAATATTTCTGTCAGTGAGTTTGTTATTTCTATAAAGGAATTCTATGTATTTTTGAGGTTTCACATTGTATACAGCTACATTACTGAATTTATTAATTAAATGTAGATATCTTCTGGTGGGCTTTGTGGGATCTTCCATATAGAGTAACATATCATCTGCTCATGATCTAAGTTATTTCTTCCTTTTCTAACTTTATTTATTTTGTTTTTTTCTCATGTTCTCTTTCTCTGTCTAAATTTTTCAGAATGGTATTACATAGTAATGATGATGATAGAAATTCTTCCTTATTTTTTTAACCAGAGATTGAACTTGGGACCTTGTCTTTGCCAGGCAGGTATTTATGCCACTGAGCTATATTTCTCGCCGAATAATAGAAATTCTTGTCTTGTTTCGTCTTACAGTGAAATACTTCACTTTTTGTCCATGTAGTTTGAGTTTGGCTATTGGACATTTTATGAATGGCTTCTATCACATTTAGATAAGTACTACATAGTCTAATATTCTATTGATTTTTGTCATGGATGTGTATTAGTCTTTGTCAAATGCTTGTAGGCAGTCACTTAGATTACTGAGCTCTTTCCCCTGCCTGTTATTAAGGATTTTTGCATCTATATTCATTAGAGATCGGTCTAATCTCCCTTTTGTTGCACTCTTCTCTGGTGTTGCTAATAGAATAATGCTTGCTATTAAGCAATTATTTTGGAATTATTGCTTCACTTTCAATTTTTAAGTGTTTGAGGAATTACAGGTTTGGGTTTTCTAAAATTCATGTGGTACTCAACTACCTATCCATCAGAATCTTCACTTTGTTAGTAGATTTTAATTTCATTATCATTTTCATTCGCTGATGTAAGGTTATTTAAAATATTTATTTCTTAATTCACCTTTCAGTTTGTATGTATTTAGGATTCTGTATATCACATCTGTGTTTTCTTTATTAGAATGATGATTCTTTGAAGTAGTTATGAATAGTCTTATGGATTTCTGAATATCTGAATATCTTTTCCTTCCAATTTAAATGAATTTTAGTCTTTTCTTGTCTTTTACAGTACAGGGGATTGAACTCAGCACCCTGCACTTGCCAGGCAAGTGCTTATTCTACTGAGCTATTTCCCTGGCCCCGCTTTTTTTTTTTTTTTTTTTTTTTTTTTTTTTTTTTTTTTTTTTTTTTTTTTTTTTTTTTTTTTTTTTTTTTTTTTTTTTTTTTTTTTTTTTTTTTTTTTTTTTTTTTTTTTTTTTTTTTTTTTTTTTTTTTTTTTTTTTTTTTTTTTTTTTTTTTTTTTTTTTTTTTTTTTTTTTTTTTTTTTTTTTTTTTTTTTT